>APFE031197489.1:4360-32156 GCA_000404065.3 Pinus taeda
ATCAGATTGCTATCAGTTGTGACTATAGTTGTGCACCAGATCTTGCACAAATCAGGGGATTGAGTATGCCAATGAGTTTGCCCACATTGTAGCTTGGAAATACGTGATTTAGCCAAGGAAATACGTGGCTGCCTTGGAATTATCATCAGTTCCCATGCAGGTATTGAGCAAAGGAGGCAGGCATGGCAGCGGAAGAGATTTGAACCTGTGATTGATTCAGATCTGAGTTGTATTGTGTGTAACAGGTGGAGCTGGTACTGGATTGCTTGTGATAAGCATTGTACTTTGTAATGTTACATGACTCAATCATTAATATACAGATAGTTGGGGTTTTTAGCGAGATGCTTTCCCCGGGATACATACTGTGTTAATGTGTGAATGCTCTTGATGTTTTATTGTTATTGATGCTGCTATATTGATGATCAACGTAGAGGAGCTTATGTATTGTGTATGTTTTCCGCAATAGTACATGATCAGGATAATCTCTGTTGAATATGTGTTAAATTATTCAAAATTTCTACATTACTAAGCAAAACGTTAGATGGATTCTCAGGATTCAATCAGATCTTAGTTCACCCAAATGACCAAGATAAAATTGCCTTTACAACACCCTGGGGAACCTTTAAATATGTGAAGATGCCTTTTGGATTCAAAAATGCAGGGGCCACATTTCAAAGAGCAATGGACATAGCCTTTGCTAAAGAGATCCATGACTTTTTAGTCATATACCTTGATGATCTCACTGCTTTTTCAAAATCAGACCAAGAACACTTAGATCATTTGAGGCAAGTGTTCCTAATTTGCAGAAAATATGGCATATCATTGAACCCAAAGAAATCATTGTTTGGCCTGGAAGAAGTCAAACTCCTAAGTCACATAATTTCTAAAGATGGAATAAGAATTGATCCAGACAAAATACAAGCTATCCTTCAAGTCCCTCACCCAAGAAACATCAAGGAATTACAAGCCTTTCTAGGGAAGATCAATTTCCTAAGAAGATTCATTCCCAATTTGGCCGAGTTAATTAAACTGTTGAATAATATGCTAAAGAAAGATTCTAAAGTCAAATGGACAATAGAAGCTAAACAAGCCTTCGAAGAAATCAAAATAGCTTTAACAAGAACACATGTTCTCACAAGCCCCAAGTTTGATAGAGATTTCACAGTCTTTTCCTTTGCATCTGAACATACTATTGTTGATGTCCTACTACAAAAAGATGACCCAGAATGTGAAAAACCCATTGCTTTCTTCAGCAAAGCACTTAGAGATGCTCCAATCAAATACGGAATCATGGAGAAGCAAGCCTATGCTCTTGTAAAGGCCATAAAGGATTTTAGAGTTTATATCCTGTACTCTCATGTAATTGCTTATGTTCCAAATGCAGTGGTCAAAGATATTCTGACTCAAGAGGGAATTGAAGGTAAAAGGGGAAAATTGATAGGCAACATTTTAGAGTATGACATTGAGATCAAGCCAACAAAACTCATAAAGGGACAAGGGTTAGCCAAATTAATGATTGAAACCAACTTTCAATCCCTTGACATCAATGAACTGGATAACGAACAGGAGATGGCGACTCCACATATCAATCAAGCCTTTTTACAATCACCTTGGTACACTGATATATGTTTTGTATTGTTAAACCCGCAAGCTCCTCCAGGGTTATCCGGAACTAAAAAGAGATTCTTGAAAATGAAAGCTTCAAAGTTTTGTATTATTGACAATGTTTTATTTTGGAAAAATCATGAAGGTATTTTGCTTAATTGCCTAATTCAGGATGAAATTGACAAAGTACTCAAGGAATTTCATGCAAGGGACTGTGGAGGACACTTATACTGGAAATCTACTGCTGATAAAATTCTAAGAGCTGGTTTTTATTAGCCCTCCCTATTTGCTGATGTGAGAAAATTTGTAGTTTCTTGCCATAAATGCCAAATCTTTGAAGGCAAAAGGAAGCTGTTACCCTTACCCCTCAAACCTATTTCAACTGAAAGGCCTTTTCAACAATGGGGTTTAGATTTCATTGGAGAAATTCATCCTTCCTCTTCTGGACAACACAAATGGATCTTAACTGCCACAGATTACTTTACCAAATGGATAGAAGCTATCTCTTCTAGGCAAGCCAATGACTCAATCATCATGCAATTCTTAGAAACCATTATCCTGTCCAGATTTGGTTGTCCAGAGAAGATTATTACAAACAATGTTGCTGCCTTTAAGTCCAAAAGAATGATCAATTTTTGCCATAAATACCACATTACCTTAGGTCATTCCACAACTTATTACCCTCAAGGTAATGGTCTAGCAAAATCATCCAATAAAAGCCTGATCAACATCATCAAAAAATCTTGGAGGAGAACAAAAAGAACTGGCACAAAAAGTTAGTAAATGCACTGTGGGCAGACAGATTGACCACCAAAAGATCTATTGGAACCAGCCCATATGAATTGGTTTATGGCATGGAGGTTGTGTTCCCCTCATCCTTGGGAATCCCTGTGATCAAACTGTTGCAAGAGTTACAAGAAGAACCCAATGACATCCAAAGGAGAATCAATCAAACTATTCACTAGCAACAAACTAGAGAGGAAGTATATCAGAGAACTCAGGTTCTGCAATACAAACTCAAGAAGAATTTTGACAAAAGAACAAAAGCTGAGGATTTCTTCACAGGAGACAAAGTGCTAAAGTGGGATTCTAGAAGGGAAGACAAAGGAAAACATGGCAAGTTTGATTTCCTGTGGAAAGACCCTTTTGTCATCCAGGCTGTACAAGGAAACAACACCTATTTTTTGAAGAGTTTGGATGGCACAGAAGCTCAGGAAGGCCCAGTCAATGGGTGAATGCTCAAGCATTATTTTGACCCTCCTTGTTAAACAGAACAAGAGTGTAGTTTGTATATAAAAATTGTTTATTTTAGCAGTTCATTTCAGCAATAGGATAGGAAATAAGATGCAACAAATTTTGAGAAAGAAGCAAACAACTATACCACCCTTGGTATATATTTTGTGTTTACCATAAACAATCAAGAGAGAACTTGGGAAAAGTAGAGATGATGGCAAATAATTATGGTCAACCATCAAAGACAGAGCTGCAATTAGATTTAGATCAGCTTATGTGTAATGCATTTATGCCACAAATGTTCAGTTGGTTAGCTTGCAGCAAAAGGAAGCTTTTTAAACACAACAAGAAATGAGAATAAGGCCATCTGACCTGTTGTTCTTGGATTTTCTCTTGGAAAAGCCATCCCCAAGTGGAGCCACTGTTAGGTTCCTATACCAATAGGTTTCATTTCTCATGATTGACTGTGGAAATACAAAATATGATCATCCTTTTCATGCTGCAAAGGTTCCATATTATCAATAACTCAAAATTCAGATAAAGAGAAAGGAAAGGAATCCCAAAGAAAGACCAGGAAAGTGGCTTGTTAAAAAGTGCAATTAGAAAAGTGTAATCACTGACTTTTTAACAGTTGATGAATAGCTAGACAGTTTAACCCTGGCTAGTTCATGTTTAAATTTCTTGTTTTAGAATAGAGAATAAGATGTGCTCAAACAGTTCGAGCTTGGCATATCACTAGATGAGATAGAGAATTAAAGGGCCCAACTGCTCAATCTGACCCCTTGGTTGAAATAAGGATAGATTTAGATAGGAGGGCAGCCAAAAGAAAAGAGGAAAAGTAGGGTTTGCTAGTTCAAATGCACCCAATCAAAGGAAGAAAAAATGTTAGGTATGTTAGGTTGGGTAGGCAGATAATTATGAGGTTGCAGAAAGCATGAGTGATGTTCAATTTAAAAAGTATCACAAGCATCATGGCAAAGTGACTACAAGTTTAGTGGAGCATGACTGACTTCCCCTCTCATTTCTCCCACAAACTTCACTAACATCCCCTAGGCGTATTGAGATCTGCTCAACAATCCTACTCCATTTCATTTTTGAGAATTACTAAGCAAAATGTTGTGTTTACCTGGTCAATACAAGCCACATTTCTTGTGTAAATATAATCATCTCATTTCCCTTTCATTTCCTAAAAAAAAAAAAAATCTAAGTTTTGCCTTATAAACTTAGCATTTCCCTATCATGTGTCATATTAACACCCTAACTTATTATATAGCTCCTATGTTAATGTTTCCCTACCCCTACTATGTATAAAAAGCAAAAAAACCAAAACATTATATATATCCCGCCCCCGCCTAATATGGCTATCTTTAAAAAATTCCTTGGGAGCCATTGGTCCACCTGGGGCCAATGATAACCCACCATGTGTCTCTCTGGGATTTGTTCAACCTCTGGTCAAACAAATAACCATACCCGCCACGCAATAAACCGGGTTAATTAACATTTGGTTAATTAAATTACCATATTTGCTCCACATTTCTCGATAACCTAAAGTTTGAACCGACCAAACCTTATAGAATATTTCAATTATCGCATGCGCTGCTTTATTAAACCTCCGGCAACTCACCTTCCCGTCCACCGTCGGATCACCTTCTCCAGATCCAATGGTACTCATCGATATCGGAAGCGCCTCGACGTCAGGTCGTTAGCACCCGATGGTCGACGGTTTTCCTGTCGTACCCAGGGACACTTGGCGTATTCCCATTGCATCGTGCCAGCTCTGACAGAAACCGCCCCCATACCAAAGGCGGTCCGATGGAAACCGTATACCACCTTTGTCCTACTGCCCGCGTCACTATCCCGTCAGCAACCACATCAGCACCTGCGATGCCCTTCGAACGTCGTGTCCGCCATGTCATCCCCCTCGTCAGCAACCACGTCACCTTTCGTACTTCGCTACCAGACAAAAGCTACGTCATGCTGACATCATCCCCAAAAAGTGCCAAAAGTCCGAAAAGTCCAAATTTTTATAAAATCTCGGGAAAGCGACTGTTTTTGTTTATGCCTATTTTGTTGACTACGCAACCTCTGCATGCAAATTACGACGAATTTGCCACCAAAGCTGCACAGTCTGTCACCCACTGAAGTCAACTCCACATCGCGTTATCTCAACTCAACCTGCAGTCTTCCTTGTACACCAGGCACCCATAAAACAAGTATTTACTCCATAAGTCACCCACAAACCCTGTTTTTATGAAATTTCTCGGTTAAAATTACCTGAAAAGCTAAATTCAATTCAAATGAGTTGTTTCCTGTAACCTCTGCACTTTAAAACCATTGTCTGACCATTGTTAGCGAAGAAAAGCCTGCAAATTCTGTCTGCCTCTGCAAATTGCCCATAAAACTGCTATTCAAGCCCGTCCCCACCTGTGAAATCGTTAAAAAGCACCTATAAAGGGAGAGCTCTTCCCCTGTTTTTCCAACATTCCAAGCCAATCCTGTAGACTTTGTTGTCATTATAAATTTCACCAAAAGCAGCAATCTCCACAAGCAGAGCTCAGTCTGTAATTTCCTGTGGGAAACCAAGTCCACTTCTCTGCTGTCTGTTACTCCAAAGAGCTCTAAACTCAAGATTAGGGTCACTTAACAAATTGAAGCATGGAGGCTCCAGTGGCTCTCAACATTGCACCCTTGAATGCACCACATAAGGACTTGGAATGGTTACCTCTAGCAGACAGGGACTTCCAGATTAAGGACATGATAGGTCTCAAGTCTCACCTGCAAACTTTTTTTCAATTCAGAAATAGCCACAGAAATAACACTGATATCCTGAGAATCTGGGAATCCAACATGCCTATCTACTACCTCCCTTCAGTCAATGCGCTGCCTGATTTCATTCACTTACGTTGTGCAAACTATGATCCCACACAAAGAGCAATCCTCACTCCAGATGGATTTGTACTGTTCTATATTACTCCTCAGTCCATAAATCAGATGTTGAACTTTGAGCCAACCCAGCCTCCAGTTCCTCTCACCATGAAACTCCTGCTTGATCAAGGTGCAAAGTTGCCTAGCTCAGAAATAACAAGACTAGGTCAGTTGTTTATGCAACCACAGTGCCAGCCTGATCATCCTCCACCTTATCATCAAGTCTCATTCAATGAAACAGGGAAATTTCTAATAGACATGATATCCTACATTCTAGGATGCAAAACCAGTGAGTTTGTTGATGAAACCGTGTTTGTGCTAATGTTCATGTTCACTCCAGGATAGCCCCCTGCTATCATGTATGACTATGCCACCCTCATAGCAAACAAAATCCATGAGCAGTTCATGATGTTGGAGAGAGAAAGAGTGTTCAAGTATACATCCTACATATACCATCTACTGTTGTACTATCATCCTAATAGTTTCCAAGTTCCTCTTAAGAAACTAGACTCCAAAGGAGAGAGGAGATCTGTCATTTTCTAGACCCCAGTTTTCCATGAAGTTCACTACTCACCTTATACATATTGTGAGTTCATTGACATGTTCATTTACCCAGCCACTTGCCTGTTGATGATGACTCCTCCTGGCAGGCTCACTGCTGAAATGCAAAGAATTTTACATCTTTCAATGGACTACAACATTGGTGATTGGTATTTCTACCAAAACCATACAGTGATCAGGATTTATGGTTGTGAATTGCCCCCCTACAAGCTGCCTTTTTGTTTTTGCCATGGAAATGAGACTCTTTGCCTTGGAATATTTCAGGCAATTTAGTAGTGAAGATTTGACTCATTTCCATGGCAAAAACAAAAAGGCACAACTCAAGATTAGACATCAATTGGGTCCTTTTGTTTTCAATAAGAGGGAAGAAGCCTGGAGTGTTGCAGACAAGATGCTAAGGGATGAACTCATGCTGAAACAAAGCTTTTATTGGGCACCATATGACCCTGAACATTTCATAAGCTATAGGAGAGTAAAAAACAAGCTTTCAGGATATGTGCCCCAGCCAATCCCTCACATTGAACAATATGCTAATCGACAGGAATGGGTAGAGGGCACACTAATTGAAGATCTTACTGAAGAAGAAAGAATAGAAAAAGAAATGAAAGACTATGAGAAGAGAATTAACTTGGATTATTTTGCACAGGTCACTTTCACACAGCCTCAACATATTGGAGCAAGCACATTAGTTGTTACACCTTCACAACAGCCAGCTCAAGAAACCACTCCACCTGCAGGGAAAGGTAAAGAAATACAACATTCAGAGCAGCATAATACAATGGTTGAATAGCCATCTACAAACCAGGAAAAGGGTCAAGAACAAGGCCCTTCAACGCAAGTAAAGGCAACTGAGATCCTTGTACTACAAACCCCTCATAATGAGGAAAGAGCCAAAAATAGGGACAGACCAGAAGAGACACCTATAGGGGCATCTATAGATCAAAAAGGTGAGAAGAGACAAAGGCTAAACCCCTACTCTGAGGAAGAATTCACAGAAGAAACAACAGGAAACGTTAGGGGTGAGGGAACTTCAGAACAACAGATCCCTCTGTTTTTGGAAACATCGACTAGCTCCTTTCAGCAGGAGCAAGAGAGATAGCCTGGTGTGGAGGTTACATCCACCAAGAAACAAAGCAAACAAGGCTCTGATATCAAGAGAGAATTCACAGAAATCAAAGCTAGAAATGAACCAGGGAGGTTTCAGCTTTATAACCAATTGTTAAGAATGGCTCCCACCAATCAATAAAGGCTAATGGCAGCCTATGATATGCAGGCAGGGAAGATGACCCTTAGTCACTTCAGGCCCACTATATAGCAGCCACAGGCAGCTGCAGATTATATTAGGACCAATCTGGAAGTTCTTGCTAAAGACATCCACCCAATAGACCAGATTGAGTTACACAAACAGGCTAGAGAAATGGTATACTCCACCTTGGAAGACAAAGCACTAATGGCTCATAGACTGCAAAATTCATTGTATAACACATCTGCCCAATTAGAGCTGGAAAAGGCCTCCTCATTAGCCAAGCATAACAGAATAAAATCCTTGGGAGAAATTATCATAGAATTAGGACATGATCCCAAGGATCCCAAAGGCGCATAGGCCTTAATAAGAAAGAAGGAGGAAGACATAGCAACCCTGAGAAGACAACTGAAGCTGCCAGCTACAATACACCCTCAGACCACAGAGGTGGCACAGCAAAAGGAAGAAGAGGATGTGGTCAACTTACTGATGAGGATGAACCAAAGATTACTAGCTACAGAGAAAGCCTTGGAATAAGCTCTACAAGGAAAACAACAGGATTTTCCCTCTCAGCCAGCTCAAACAGCTCCAATCCTCACATCTCCTCCTCCAGCAGTCATCATAACAGCCCCTCCCCTTGATCCAGCATTAACAACAGGTACCTCAACTTTAGCAGCAACTACAACAACCACACTACAAGAGGTCAGCCTGAGCATGGAGGAGATGATGAAAGAGATAAAGGGTTTGGAAATCCAAATGGCAGAATTAAAGGAAACCAAGGAAAAACTAGCCAAAATTGAGGTTAGTTATGACAAGTCAAAAATGACTGTAGCTGAGAAAACCAGGGAAGTGAAGGCCCTAGAGAATAAGATAAAAATCTTGGAGAAGGACCTCACTCTCCATAGAACTCTAGCAGAAATCAAGACCATTTTGTGGGATAAGATTGGCCAAGTTATTGTTGATCAATGGACAGCAATACAAACTATTTTTGATCAGATAGAGTTGATAGGGGTGGCTCAATATGAAACTCAAAAGGCCAGGGTATTATTGGCAAATAAGCCTAAGCAAGCCAATCAAATGATTCATTTTTTGAACACTCACACCAGTGAACAACTAGCATCTCTAGACATTCATAACAAGACAGAGACTATTTTAGGAGTCAAGAAGGTGCTAACTATGAGGAATTTTGTTCAGACGGTAGAAAGAAAATGCCAGGAAATGCAGATAGAGATAGAAGCCTTCAGACATAAATTTGCAATGTTACAAAGCAAAGGTTTACCTAGCCTGGTCACTATCAGTGGGAAGCTGTTAAAACAGGAACAGTACACTCATAGGCTAAATACCTATGTGCAAAATCAAATTACAACATCATCAAGCAGCTCAGAAGAGACAGTGCCTCCCTCTGGTCAAAGTTTATATGATAAACTAGAAAGTTTGTTTTTTATTGAGCATGAGGTGGCACATCTTTTTTATTTCCTACCAAATTATTACAGGTACACTGAAGCTGATGAGAGACTAATTAAATTTAGAAAGCATCAATTACCAACAGATCAGTGGTGGCAGAGCATGCTGGAGGTTTTACCAAGGTAGTTGGGTTCTCCTTTTTTGTAAATTGTTTGCATTACAGGTAAAAGGTAATATCAGGGTCTCCTATCAAAAAATCAAATCAACTGAGGAGAAGATTCGCGCCAAAAGGTGAAACAAACTCAGGCACAAGTGGCAAATAACAGCACATCAGGAACGCACATCAGGGAAACAACCATCGACCGACTATCAGAGCCAAAAAGTCAGCAATAAGCAGGACACCTAAAGTAGCCAGTACAACATAGTTATTTCCTCATTTATTGTTGAGCGGTTTTTTCCACATCAGTTATTGCCCCTGCCAGAGTAGATGGATAAATTTATGTCTTGATATTTCGCCACGGGATATTTTGTAAAATTATTATAAATACTTTCAAGAGATATGTATTAGTGTTGGCTGATGAATATCATTCTTGACCTGCTCTGTAAATTTTGAGAACTCTTCTGAAATAAAATTGTTGGATGCTGTGTTGGTGAATTTGTTGGTTGTGGAATTGATCGCTGAAGGATGTATTGCAAGATTCTTGTGTTGATGCATGGATCAATAATTTTCCTTTACTCTTGAGTTACTGTATTTGTGTTTATTTATCATATGAAAACCATGTTCTAAATTACAGGAAAAAAGGATAACCCAGAATTTACTTTGTTGTACTCTATGTTCAATTCCTGTAGTTTTTTATGTTTTCCACAGGACTAGCATAGGCAAGAATTCTTAACTTCTCTTGTCTCCCTGGTTCTTCCACACTAAATATCATCAAGGAATTCTTAATTTCTCCCTGATAATGTTTACACAATTTCCCTCTGTTAACATAATGAAAGATTCTTGATTGCCTTTCATTTCTTGACTTCATTTCATCATATTTCAGTTTCAAATGTTGTTCTGTGTTTAACTGTCTTGCTCTGCAATTATCCTATTGCCAAAGAAACCATATCTAGAAGTTTATTTCCATTAGACTCCATCAACCCAATGGTTTGAACTTCTCTCAAATTACTTCCTTGTGCTATTGAATGTCATCTTCCAAACACCAAACAAAACTTGTGCTTCATAACTAACCTAACATATAATCAAACAAATCTAAATTACAAAGAGAGAGCCCTCTCTGGTTGTAGATTGGCTAGGATCTGCAGCTAAAATATTGGTTAGTGGTTACCTCGGTGGTATTCCCTTCTGGAGCCAGGGAACAACCTGAGTGATAACACACCATATCCTTCATCTCCTAAAATTCATGTATATCAAATGAGGATGTTGTGTTATCTTTCAAAGCCTGCCATGAATCACTTCTGACCATACTAGCCAATGACTTTGCTATCTCCGAAAGGCGGTGAGGTAATTACTGGAAAATATTGGCTATGCAATCTTTAGTAGTTGCAACTTAGAGTGGTTGTGGAAAATGTGATGGGATATGCTATGATTGGAAATAAATTTTATCATTTTCTTCCCTCTCATACAATGAACTAATCCATTTATAATCATGGTCCCTCATGTTAACAATATCATGCATACGACATTCAAAGTGTTAACCAAAACCCTATCATGGTCCTTCATCTTAGCAATATTATTCATCAAGAGGCTTAGTGTGTGAACCAAACACCATAACTAAATATGTTAGGGTACATGTCCTCAATGATTGCTCCTACAACCTTACAATTAGCAACATTATCCATGATGTCTTGAATGACATTATACAGCCCAATATCTCGAATAGTTTTAATTAAGGGCTCTACAATATTAATATTAGTCTTGTAGTTCAATATAAGTAGTCATTGGTGAAAGGAATATTGCACCACTACAAGACACACTAAGAATATTTATCAATGGATTTTCTTTAACATTTGTCCAACAACTAGATATAATGAATACCCCATATTCATTCTAATCATTTGTAAATTGTCCCAAAGCACTATGTATTTTGGCTCTTTCCTTTTCAAGTCCCATGGTTCTAGCTTTGTCATACCCAAGCCTCATGTACCCTTTTTGGGTACCATCGATGGCTTGTACCATTTCAAAAACCATGAGAAATTAGTGAGTTACGACTACCTCTCATGGAAATGGTCATACGTGAATGACTTACTTAATGTAGTTGAATCCCAAAATGATATCTAATATAATGCACTGCGTAAACCCCCATACTTAAATTCAAAAAGAGTCAAGGGGATCTCTACTTGAATGGTTCATGAGGCACAATACTTGCTAAGGTTTTGCAAATGGGGTAGCAAGCTAAGTGGGCTTGATTGTGTGGAAAACTCCACAGTTAAGCGCGCTTGAGCCAGAGGCGATCTGGGATGGGTGACCTCCTGGGAAGTCCTGGTTACCGGGTGCAAGCCCCGGAAGTGATGATTGATGCTATGTGATTCGTTCTCCACATTTCACTAGTTTCAATCCCACTTCTTCACCCCTGTGAGCATCACCCGATGCAATGAGTGCTAAGTGAACTATTCAAAAATCATGAGAAATTAGTCAGTTACGACTACCTCTCATGGAAATGGTCATACGTTTGAATGACTTACTTAACGCAGTTGAATCCCAAAATGATATCTAATATAATGCACTGCGTAATCCCCCATACTTAAATTCAAAAAGGGTCAAGGGATCTCTACTTGAATGGTTCATGAGGCACAATACTTGCTAAGGTTTTGCAAATGGGGTAGCAAGCTAAGTGGGCTTGATTGTGGGGAAAAACTCCACAGTTAAGCGCGCTTGAGCCAGAGGAGTTCTGGGATGGGTGACCTCCTGGGAAGTCCTGGTTACCGGGTGCAAGCCCCGGAAGTGATGATTGATGCTATGTGATTCGTTCTCCACATTTCACTAGTTTCAATCCCACTTCTTCACCCCTGTGAGCATCACCCGATGCAATGAGTGCTAAGTGAACTATTCAAAAATCATGAGAAATTAGTCAGTTACGACTACCTCTCATGGAAAAATGGTCATACGTTTGAATGACTTACTTAACGCAGTTGAATCCCAAAATGATATCTAATATAATGCACTGCGTAATCCCCCATACTTAAATTCAAAAAGAGTCAAGGGATCTCTAAAAAGAATGGTTCATGAGGCACAATACTTGCTAAGGTTTTGCAAATGGGGTGGCAAGCTAAGTGGGCTTGATTGTGGGAAAACTCCACAGTTAAGCGCGCTTGAGCCAGAGGAGTTCTGGGATGGGTGACCTCCTGGGAAGTCCTGGTTACCGGGTGCAAGCCCCGGAAGTTATGATTGATGCTATGTGATTCGTTCTCCACTTTTCACTAGTTTCAATCCCACTTCTTCACCCCTGTGAGCATCACCCGATGCAATGAGTGCTAAGTGAACTATTCAAAAATCATGAGAAATTAGTCAGTTACGACTACCTCTCATGGAAATGGTCATACGTTTGAATGACTTACTTAACGCAGTTGAATTCCCCCATACTTAAATTCAAAAAGAGTCAAGGGATCTCTAACTTGAATGGTTCATGAGGCACAATACTTGCTAAGGTTTTGCAAATGGGGTAGCAAGCTAAGTGGGCTTGATTGTGGAAAAACTCCACAGTTAAGCGCGCTTGAGCCAGAGGAGTTCTGGGATGGGTGACCTCCTGGGAAGTCCTGGTTACCGGGTGCAAGCCCCGGAAGTGATGATTGATGCTATGTGATTCGTTCTCCACATTTCATTAGTTTCAATCCCACTTCTTCACCCCTGTGAGCATCACCCGATGCAATGAGTGCTAAGTGAACTATTCAAAAATCATGAGAAATTAGTCAGTTACGACTACCTCTCATGGAAATGGTCATACGTGAATGACTTACTTAACGCAGTTGAATCCCAAAATGATATCTAATATAATGCACTGCGTAATCCCCCATACTTAAATTCAAAAAGAGTCAAGGGATCTCTACTTGAATGGTTCATGAGGCACAATACTTGCTAAGGTTTTGCAAATGGGGTAGCAAGCTAAGTGGGCTTGATTGTGGGGAAAAACTCCACAGTTAAGCGCGCTTGAGCCAGAGGAGTTCTGGGATGGGTGACCTCCTGGGAAGTCCTGGTTACCGGGTGCAAGCCCCGGAAGTGATGATTGATGCTATGTGATTCGTTCTCCACATTTCACTAGTTTCAATCCCACTTCTTCACCCCTGTGAGCATCACCCGATGCAATGAGTGCTAAGTGAACTATTCAAAAATCATGAGAAATTAGTCAGTTACGACTACCTCTCATGGAAATGGTCATACGTTTGAATGACTTACTTAACGCAGTTGAATCCCAAAAAAAAAAAAAAAAAATGATATCTAAAATAAACATGATATTAATAAAATAGAATAAAAACCAAGTACTAATATCAATAATTAATTAACCTAAAGTTCTAAAGTTTATATTAAAAAAAAACAAACATAAATAAAGTGAAAGCATACATATCAATGTTATAAAGTTATAAAAAGGGTACGTATAATATGATAAGGTACATATCAAATATTATAAAGTTATAAAAGGGTACGTATAATATGGTAAGGTACATATCAAATATTATAAAGTTATAAAAGGAGTACGTATATGGTTAACAGATATGTAATAATACTATAATCACCATAACACATTTAAGAGGGTTAAACACTATAAAACCTGAATACTTCATATAAACACTTGTAACGGGAGGATGACTCACGCCCTTGAGGAAACTGTCACTGCGGGAGAAAGCGGTGGAGATGCTGGTGTACAGGGCGGCCATCGCTAAAACCCAGCTATAAAACCGGAGATAAGGGGATGAGTTCGAGGGAGAGGGCAGGAGAACACCAGGAGCAGAAAATCAGGAGGACAAACCAGAGGAAGAAGATTGACCATTGGAAGAGCTTTAATCAGTCTGAGGTTCTAGGCACGGGGGGCAGTGAGCTTCTGTGAGAAGCTTACTGGATTGCGCAGCCAGGCTCTGTTCAGTCTGGCTGGGAGGAATTGGTTTCCCGGTAATTGGATCAAAGTAACCGCAGCGTCATCAACTACACCGGAGCAGGCAGCAGTTCAGGTAGGTGTCAAAATCCCTTACGGTTACTGTATTTCAGTTTTGCTTCTTATTGTATTTCTGTTCTAGTTCTTACCGTATTTCAGTTTATGGTCTTTACACATGGTATCAAAGGGTTGTTCAAACCCTTTCGACCTTACCGGCCCTCAATTCGCTGTTCTTTGGTATATGGAGAATGAAATGGATTTCCTTAACCTCATTTGTCCCAAAACATGTCTACTGCACCTTCAGGCAATTCGTATGCCCTTGATACTTCGAAGTTAGGGATTATGGTAGCTCAGACCCATTCACGATTACTTGGATTTGCAATAATTTTTGGATGCCTTCTAATGATCTCAAATGAGCGAGCTCAGGTGCCGTAGAAAATACTGTCACAATGACCTGAGTGCCTTTAAATTTTGTATCAGCGTGTTGCCCTCTGATGCATACACTGTTAATTGCCTTTTGCCTGCGTTCTTTTCTTTCCCTATCAGTTGTATCACCTGTAGCTGCAATAAAGCAAGCAAAAGGATTCTGTCCCTGTGCTTTGGATTCTAGCCGTAGGGCATCATTCCGACGCTGCAGCAGCACGCGTCCTTAAATTTCGTCAATGGGTGCGTCTGTGGAGATTTAGCGCTCTCTGTCTCTTTGTGGAATGGCCTCCCTTGAACAATCCTGAGACTCTGGGTGAGTTACCAATCGAAATTCACGCTGTTCTCCGGCTCGGTTCTTCATCTTCTATATAGAATAGTCAATTTTTTTTTACTTGCAACAACCTCCGTGTTTAAACATAAAAACACGTAACTAAAAATTCGATGGACAAAACAAAGATGTTGCAAAGTGAGTGTATAAACTTCTGTCTGATGGCTAGAAGTTCATAATCTCTGGTGTGTAGTGAGCGTGGATGGAACACGTGACCCTGAGATCTTAAGTGTGAAAGTCACTCTCCCAACAGAGCTAACCCTCGCACACATCTACCCATTAGAGGTGTCCGTCAAACTAAAATAAAGCCCGCGTTAAATTCAAAAAAAAATTGGTACTCCCTCAGAACCCTTATCCTTTCGTTAAAGTTGTATGACAATATATTGGATGTCTATAGCTTAAAATGACCCAATAATAAATTAATTGAATTTGCTATGTAATTCTATTAGTCCTTAATTAATTCAATTTGTTTTGTTATTGACATATAATATGATTTTAATTGGACAAATTCGAATTCAGTGGAAGTCTAATTTTAATTTAAAAAATTAATAAATCTTTCACTGTTCGTTAGTTAAAATATATATGCAAACTCGTTATTCTGTCGTTTTGATTTAACTGAACCTGTCTCAAAAACTTCTGAGTAGTCCTTGAGAAGCTTTACCGCACAACTGATAAAATCATGGTAGTCTAGAGCATTACAAGCTTTAATGTAGCATTATAATGCCCAAGAATAGAAGCACCAATCATATTGCCCATCTTTTCATAGTCTTCAGGTGTCCTTCCCGCAACTTTGGCTTTAGTTTGTTTCTATGTTGTGTTTCAACAAAATTGTGTCATTGACCAGTAATTCATGGCCTCATCATTCCTCATTTTTGTGGACTCCATTATTTTGACTCAACTCCTTAACTACTTGATATGGTTTTAGTCATTTGTGAATTTTGGTTTTAGTGACTCGACTGATAAGAATGTTGATATTTGCAGTCTAGAAAATAACACTATTATACTCAAGAGGGAATCCTTTTATCAAAGAAATTAAACACCCGAGCATTGCTTCTCTCTTTCATTAAAAACACTAGGTACCATATTCCATAAGCCATGAGTTCTAATTGGCTTTAGTGTACAAATAAGTTCTCACTTGTATTATAAATCCATGTTGTTTTCTCTAAACATAGCAATAGCTTTTGACTGAGAATAAAAACACAATTTTTACAAAACCAGGTCCATTCTTTCTTAGATATATAAAAAAAAAAGGAACTGCAAGCACTTATCTCTCCTTGTGTGAGTTAACCAGTAAGCTGCAACACTTTTATGCAAGCATAGGAATCAGGACCTTCATACAAACCCCCCATGTGCTTCATTCTCATGTGTTTATGCACATAAATAGCTTGTGAAAGTTATCATTTTATACAAGTTCATATGCTTACTCTTTTGGCTCTTTTTGGGCAAGATCCCAGAACCCCTGTTGTTCATGTGATATAATTTTTTTTTGTACAAAGTTATATTTATTTGTTCTATAAAGTAACATATGTAGCAGCTTCCAAACAGGTTTCAGAAGAAAACAAAAAGCCATTGCTTATAGAACCTTCATCCAAGTCTGGACAGAGTCTACATCTTCTCTATACTCATATTATGGTTGTTATCTGTTTTGCCAGATCAACTTTAAATGCAGTCAATTGTCCAAGACAAGCATTAGCCTAGTCATCATTGCAAGTTGTTATACACCCCTTCCAAAGGAAGGTGAACCCTTCTAAACAGGTTCCTTTTTATGTTCCTTGACAATAATCAATTCTAACTTGATAGGTTCCCTGATATGTTGTTTGATCATTCATAGCCTCCTAGGATTGCTAGTTTCCAGTGGAAAGGAACAGCGAAAATTCTCAGATAAAATCTATGCTAGTTTTCTGCCCAATATTGTGAAATCTGAACTTATGATAGCACAAATTTTCTATGAATCCTATTGTAGTCAATTTGCATTTTTGCATCAACCATTAAAGTATTATGTGCAATTTATTAAAAAAAAAAAAAAATACTTTCCAAAGCATCCTTTAGAGAACAAAATTGTACTAATTATATCCTTTGACGGAGCCATTTTTAAACAGAACTGGTTCTAAAAATCATAATCACATTTTATCCTAATTTATTTCCTCCGTTTAAGCCCAATCTACTTTTATGATATATCGATGAACTGTATCTCTTCTAGATGTTAATCATGACATGTCTATGGTAAATTTTACGGCTAAAGGTCAAACTAATATGGAACCAAAACAACCCTTCTTTTTATAGATTTAATCCATATCCAAGTAATATATTCAGAATATAAATATGTATGACCTCCCTTAAACGTAGTAGCTAGATTGAGGTATGGCGGGTATGTTACCAGCGTAATTTGTAACGAGACATTTAACATTTTTCAATCATGGGTGTTATTAGGTAAATAAACTTTAGATGTCTTACCTTAGGAGCTAATAACCATACACTTTTGCATTATTCATATTAGGATAGAATACCCTGCATTAGGACAAAGAGGTCGCGCGACCACCCTCCTTGACCTCGGTACCATTAAGATCCGCCTAGCGGATAAAAATAGCAAAACTATACCCGTTTATGAATGTGAAGTCGCAAAAGAAAATTATGCGTTAAATTTGGTTGTCTACCTCAAAATTTTTATAGAATTTTATTATGTGTTCAGGAACCATTACAATGGTAAGGACGTATGAGCGACGACGACATGATCAGGTAGCATCACCACCATTAATGCCGCCACCGTCGCCATCATCATCCCCATCACCATTGTCACCACCAAGACCATTATCAACATCAATTGCCCCAGCACCAGAGTTGACTATGATGATGAACTCTTTGGAAGCCTTATTAGAGACATTAAAAGAATCAACTAAGGCTAAAATCAAAGAGGAATTTCAGCATGTAGCCACCAGTTCAGCGGAACCAAATAATTTTGAGCCCAGAAGATCGAAAGAAGACATTTCTAGGGAGCTTTAGAAAATTAGACTCCCAGAATTCTCGGGGGGTCGAGCAGGTGAATGCGCTGAAGCCTGGTTAGAAGGAATGAATAGATGCTTTAGGTTAAGGGAATATTCTTCTTCGGCAAAAATAAAAATTGCCGTGTTTCAACTGAAGGAAAGTGCCTTGATTTGGTGGGGAAATCTGGAAAAGCAGCTGCACCTTACATCGGATAATGTCCCTTGGGAACTATTTGAGGAAAGGTTCTGCGTAAAGTATTTACCTCCATACTTTCAACAACAGCAAGCCAGAGCCTTTCATGCATTAATTCAGGGAAATAAAACGGTGGAAGAGTACAAGATAAGGTTTATGGAGCTTGTAAAATACATTCACTACTTAGACTCTGATGAACGTCAAGCTAAACACTTCATATTTGGGTTAAATCCTCGCATCAGAGCCTTGGTAAGCATGTGGAAACCATCATCAATAGCCGAGGTAGTCGAATGTGGTCGTTATGCAGAAGAGCACCTTGGAATCAAAAAAGATATGGGGCCAATAGGGCCTATCCAATCAGGATTTCCAGGAAAGACTCCCCGAAACTTCTTCAGAGGAGGTAGCTCGAGGCCACCTTACGGTAACAGGTTTACCCCAAGAAATGTGGGGACAAGAGCTCCCATGGCAGTAAACACTATAGCCGCGGAATCATTAAACACCAGTCCATGGGCATCGCGAGGGATTGCCAGTAGAGGAAGAAATGCGAGAGGAATCAACATAAGAGGACGAAGCTCGTTCTCTAGAAATTCACATCTTGATTCAAGAGGATCAACGCAGCTTAATTGTCGGGGATGTGGGGGACCGCACTTTCAACGTGACTGCCCAGAAGCTTCGTTGAATATATTGCATAGGATTAGAAAGGAGCCGATATCAAACAATCGAGGTAATCATAGAATTTATGTAGTAGTCAACCACGACCAAGCAGCCCATCAATCCACTGTAGTGGAATCTTCAGGTATTATCAATGGTATAAAACTCAAAATCTTATTTGATACTGGTGCCACATATAGTTTCATTTCGTCATTTGCATTAAACAAATGTGGGTTGGCAGCTCGTAGACAAAATGATTTCCATCAAGTGGAAAGGCCTCATGAGAATTCCAAACCGTGGGCTTGAGTGTGGATCGATGCAAAATTGACCTAGGGGTCTGTTCGACTAAACTGAAAGTTTATGTCATAGCATTAGGAACATATGATCTTATCATAGGTATGGATTGGCTAGAAGCTCACCAAGCTTGGGTAGACTGTTATGGGAAAAGGATTCTAGGCATAAATGATGAAGGAGAAGTAATCCAAATTCAAGGAATCAAGAGGGAAGTTTCTTTACACTACATTTCAGCAATGCAGATGAAGCGTTGTTTAAGGAAAGGTTGTCAGGCTTATGTAATTCAAGAAGTAAGCCAAGGAAAAGGGCCATCCTTAGGACAATATCCGGTGTTAGCCGAATTCCCAGATGTATTTCCAAAAGAACTACCTGGATTACCCCTGGTACGAGAATTGGATCTCACTATTGAATTAAAACCAGGTACCCAACCGATCTCTAAAACACCTTATAGAATGACAGCTCCAGAACTTCAGAAACTGCAAATTCAATTGAAGGAACTACTGGATATAGGGCATATTCGGCCCAACACATCACCTCGGGGCGCTCCTGTAATTTTTGTGAAAAAGAAAGATGGATCTTTAAGATTACGCATAGATTATCGAGACTTGAATCGAGCTATAGTAAAGAATCAATACCCTATGCCTCGAATCGATGATCTTTTCAATCAAATGAAAGGAGTTGCTGTCTTTTCAAAAATTGATCTTTGATCAGGCTATCATCAGCTAAGGATTTTTGAAAATGATATTTCTAAAACTGCATTCTGGACACGTTTTGGACATTATGAATTTACCGTGGTACCATTTGGATTAACAAATGCACCAGCAGTATTCATGAATCTTATGAACAGTGTTTTCCGTAAATATCTTGATCAATCTGTGCAAGTCTTTTTAGATGATATTCTCATCTATTCCAAGAATAAGAAAGAGCATGAAGATCATTTGCGGATAGTAGTGTCCTATCTTAGAGAACGCCAGTTGTGTGGAAAACTATCCAAGTGTTCATTTTTTCAAGAAAGGATTCATTATTTGGGACACATCATATCAGGTGAAGGGATTTCAGTAGATCCTGAGAAGGTAAAATCGATCATGGATTGGCCAATACCGAAAAATGCTCATGAGATACGAAGCTTTATGGGTTTAGCCGGTTATTACTGAAGATTTGTGGAGAGATTCTCCAAAATCGCAAAGCCAATTACAACCCTTTAGCGTAAAGGTGTTAAGTATGAATGGACCGAGGAATGTAATAAAGCCTTCTCTGAACTCAAAGGACTACTCACCAGTACACCAATCCTAAGAGTCCCTGACATGGACAAAGATTTTATAGTATGTACTGATGCATCCAAACAGGGATTGGGTGCAGTGTTGATGCAAGATAGAGGAGTAATAGCATATGCTTTTAGAAAATTAAAACCTCATGAAGAACTCTATGCTACTCACGATTTAGAATTAGCCGCTGTAGTGCTAGCTTTAAAGATTTGGAGACACTATCTAGTGGGACGGAGTTTTACATTTAAAAGCGACTATCAAAGTCTACAATATTTGTTCACCCAAAGAGACATAAATGCCAGGCAATATGACTTCCGAATATCATATATTAAGGGAAAAGAAAATGTAGTAGCAGATGCTTTAAGCAGGAGACCTCGGATATTTTCTCTCATACCCATTAGAGTAGACTTAAGACAACGAGTACTAGATCATCTTATAAAAGACAGCTGGTATTTAAAGGTGAGAGCAAGTCTTGAGGGTAAAAGGGCAAAAGAATCTAAATTTGAGGGATATGAACTAGAAAACGATGGAATCTTACGATTCCATGGAAGAATGTATATTCCTGATGATAAAGATTTTCGAGATACCATTCTTGGGGAAGCCCACAGAGCAGTATATTGTGCTCATCCTGGAGTAGGGAAAATGTATGCGGATACCAAGAAACTCTTCTTTTGGTCAGGTATGAAGCGCGATATCACTCAATTTGTTGCAAAATGTTTGGAATGTTAGCAAGTAAAGGTAGATCATTGTCACCCAGCGGGCCTCTTACAACCCCACGACATTCCTATGTCTAAATGGGAGACAATTTCTATGGATTTTATCACTGGACTACCTCTTACTTCTCAAAGACACAGTGCCATTTTGGTAGTGGTGGATAAATTAACAAAAAGCATCCATTTCATTTCTGTAAGAGATACTTACGATGTTGCTGACGTAGCTCGAGTATTCATAAATGAAATTATCAAATTTCATGGAGTACCTAAAAGGATTATATCCGATAGAGATTCGCGATTCACTTCTAGATTCTGGACTTGCATGCAAACAACCTTAGGTACTCAGCTAAATTTAAGCATTGCTTACCATCCTGAGACTGATGGGCAAACTGAAAGAGTAAATCAAGTACTTGAAGACATGTTGCGAATGTATGTGATGGATCAGCAATCACACTGGGAAAAGTACTTACCCTTAGTCGAATTTGCATACAACAACAGTTACCACAGTGCGATTGGGATGCCTCCATTTGAAGCTTTATATGGCAGACCTTGCAGAACACCGTTAAGTTGGGACAGGTTAGAAGATCGAGTGATAATAAGACCAGAATTAATCCATGAAATGGAAGCACAGGTAAGACAAATTAGACAACGATTAAAGGAAGCCCAGGATAGACAAAAGAGTTATGCTGATGCTCACAGAATTGATAGGAGATATGAAGTAGGGGATCAGGTTTTCATCCGCATCAAGCCAAATAAAAGTACGATTTGATTCGGAAAAGGGACAAAGTTGTCACCCCGATTTATCGGACCATTTAAAGTCGTGGAAAGAGTTGGACCTGTTGCCTATCGTCTTGCCCTGCCACCTCACCTGCATAGAATTCATAATGTATTTCATGTTTATGTATTAAGGCATTATATAGCTGATCTATCTCATAAAATTCAATGGTAGGAATTGCAGGTATCGGACAAGGGAGTCGTAACGGTCGAACCATTACGTATACTGGAACGTAGGGTTCGACAACTGAGGAACCGCCTGGTGGACCAAGTTAAGGTCCAATGGGACAAGTATAGTCCTGGATCAGCAACTTGGGAAAATACAAGGGACATATGTCAAAGATACCCTAATCTATGTCAATTTTGAAGAACTTTAAACTATGTTTAATATGTATTTATTCCATTGCAGTTTGAGTCTCAGAAACATTTTGAATGATTATAGATAAACGTGAAATTTTGTGACATAATATATGTTTAAATTTCTGCTGGCACATGGATACCAAAACGATATGTGTGGTTCATTTTACTAAATTATAGTTGTCAAGGTAAAGTTAAAGACAGTTAAATGATTTTACTTTTGATAGGAATTAAAATATTATGAATCTGTTTTATTTATGCATGTCAACATGAACAATGGAATAGAAGTCAGGAAGTCAATACATTCTAGATGAAAGTCAAAAGACATGCATGGAATATGGCAACATATGTTATACTGTAGTGTTATATGTGAATAATACATGAGTTATTATGTATATGTTGATGCACATTTTACAAATGCATGGGTAAGTGTATGATTGCAGATAATAAACAGTTACCAGGATGACCACGTGATGGCAGAACCTCAGAACAATTAAATCTCAAAGTGATTCTATGATAGGGTATTAGCCCTAATTCTACTAGGAGGGGTGGAGGTGTTACCCACCGTTTATCCTCCGAACCCTGGAGTCATGGGAGGAATGTGCGGATCACGCTCCCCTAGACGTGTGATGATGACTGTCGGATGCCTATTGGGAATTAGGTCGGTATAGCTGACGCTGTCACCTTGGAGTTCATGAATGGTTAGGTCAGTAAAACTGATGCCATGGCATACTCTAGTAGAGGACGAATAGGATGGGAGCAGAAGAGATTAGGAAGGATAGGATGATTTGAGAATAGCTTGGGAACCTGGATAGGAAAAGACATGTCCATTAACACCTTAAACCTAGAAACTCTAACATCGGGACGAAGTTTTCTGAAGGGGGAGTGTATGTAATGACCCATCTTTAAATACACATATTATATGCTCCTGAATATAAAAAAAACTATATAATAATAAATAAATAAACATGATATTAATGAAATAGAATAAAAACCAAGTACTAATATCAATAATTAATTAACCTAAAGTTCTAAAGTTTATATTAAAAAAAAACAAACATAAATAAAGTGAAAGCATACATATTAATGTTATAAAGTTATAAAAAGGGTACGTATAATATGATAAGGTACATATCGCATATTATAAAGTTATAAAAGGGTACGTATAATATGGTAAGGTACATATCAAATATTATAAAGTTATAAAAGGGGTACGTATATGGTTGACAGAGATGTAATAACTATAATCACCATAACACATTTAAGAGGGTTAAACACTATAAAACCTGAATACTTCATATAAACATGTGTAACGGGAGGATGACTCATGCCCTTGAGGAAGCTGTCACCGCAGGAGAAAGCGGTAGAGACGTTGGTGTACAGGGCGGCCACCGCTTTAAAACCCATCATTAAAACTGGAGATAAGGGGCTGAGTTCGAGGGAGAGGGAAGGAGAACACCAGGAGCAGAAAATCAGGAGGACAAACTAGAGGAAGAAGATTGACCATTGGAAGAGCTTTAATCAGTCTGAGGTTCTGGGCACGGGGGCAATGAGCTTCTACTAGAAGCTTACTGGATTGAGCAGCCAGGCTCTGCTCAGTCTGGCTGGGAGGAATTGGTTTCCCAGTAATTGGATCAGAGTAACCGCAGCATCCTCAACTACAGCGGAGCAGGCAGCAGTTCAGGTAGGTGTTCAAAATCCCTTACGGTTACTGTATTTTAGTTTTGGTTCTTACTGTATTTCTATTTTGGTTCTTACCGTATTTCAGTTTATGGTCTTTACATGCATCGCATGAACAATAGGATTATTGAGAAATTCCTACCTTGAAAGCCAAAAATAAGAGCATATGCTCTTGGAGAATTACATCACACGAACAACACTACATGGAAGTATCTTCCCTAAAAGCCAGAAAGGTGAGTATATACTTCTGTGTACCAAGAAAAAGGGACTTAAAATCAAGACAAAAGGCACTAAGTTTAACAGTCATAAGATCCGCCAATTCCCCTCAGCGAAAAGGGGAGGATCTTCCTAGAAAGTAATTTTACATTAGTGTTTCCAAGGAAAGGCTATAGCAAATAACTATATTAAGTGTCACAAGGATTTGCAATTGTTCCTAATCATTCAATGTAATGTTCCTTTTTCTGGTGTTCCTTATGACATGGTTAGGATGGACTTTCAGAGTTGGGGGTAGATAGGTCACAGGTGCAGGTTGGTGTCATTAGTGGGCCCAGGTTTTTTTGGAGGGGTTTTGAGTAATTTCTATGAGGTCTGATGGCATTCATTTGGGATATTCCATCATCCGCACAGTTTGCCTTTCTTTCCAATGCATTACGACAACTTTAAAAAAATAGAGTTATTATTGGGCCTGGCTCAATTAATTATGCTTAAGGTGGCATTCCGGAAGGAATACTTGATAGAACACCTTAGTGTAATAGCTCGTTGGAATTGGAACGTAAAGATCTACAAGATGGGATGGTTAGAAGTGAGTTTCAGTGACCTGAGGAGACTTGGTGGCCAATTTACTCTTTTCCCGCATTATAAAAAATATTTTAATTAAAATAAAACTGGGAAAAGTGCTCCATGATTAAAATAATAATAAAATAGGAGGTTCTAGAGGGGTCCATCGGATCTATAAAAGAGGAGGAGGCCATTGGAGGACTTCTTGGATTTGATCTTTTTTCTTGCATGAGAGGTTTGAGAACGCAGTTCTCTACTTCATTGTAGGCTTAGGACGAAAACCCTCGGGTGATTTAGTGAGATTGGGCGAGTACCCATCTCCCCTTGGTGAATTCATCCAGAGTTCACAAGGGAGCATAACAGTGGCAGTTCAGTTCAGTTTTGGTGGAGGGCCAATGCGACATTAAACAGTTTCTTGAGGCCAGTTCTATCTCAGCTATAGCAATTGCTTCAAAATGTAAAACTCCAATTTATATATATTATAAATAAAGCTGAGATTAATTCTGCTCCATTATGTTGTTATTTTGTTGTTCTATGTTGTTGAATTTTACATGGCAATGTTCTGTTAACGAATGGAATTTTATATGGAGCACTCGTTGAGTTAAAATTTGTGAAGTTGCAAAAGAATTTCAGTTTGGGATATTATAGTGGTATAAGAGCTGGTGTTCCTGCCAGCCTGAGGATTTTGTGTAAAATTGCAAGTCCAAAATCAGCTATTACAGAATGCAAGGGCCAAGTTTAAATTGATTTGGAGGATGTCGAACCCTCCGTCTGGAGACAAAACAAGTTGTCATTGTTGAGGTTAATAAATTGATGGGGCCATGTGACCAATGTGAACGCTCAACACTGTGTAGAGGAACACATAAAAATTGTTGATTTGGGGTAGCATCGGGTGTGCTATAGCCATGAAAATTGGTGGAGACGCTAAGGCACATGAGATCTCCAAGACCCAGAAATGGTTTGGACAGATTGTACCCGGTTTGGGAGATATTAAAAGAATTAATATTTTTAATGGAGTTCCTAAGTCTAAACTTAGGAAAAATAAAATATTAATGGGTATTAATATAAAACTAGGTTAGAAGGGTCCAAAAGTCATCGATCAAACCAAATCTCATCTTAGTCATTGATTAGAGATTTAATCTCGGTTGTTGATGAACCAACAAGAAAAGTATAAGAAGAGGCTTGAGGGTTAGTTGGAGAACACATTAGAGTGATCAGTCATTCATTTTGCTAGAGTGGGGTTGGTAAGCAAAGTTGAATCAATGATCAGCAGTGAGGGGCAGTGAGTACGAGGCAGAGAGGTAGGGACAACACTGGGAGACCAGCACAAAAGCGGAGAGAGTCAGAGAAGTAGTCAGTTTAGGCTACGCAGAGCCCAGCAGAGGTAGTGCAGAGCCCAGAGAGACTGCGTCATCCACGCAGAGGGCAGAGGGAGTGATGCAGAGGCTCCCAGAGGCTACGTAGTGCCTTAGAGGGCTAACACAGAGAGTCCTAGGGCTGATGTAGGTTACCAGGAGGTTGACGCAGTGGAGAAGGGCCAGTGCTGAGCTTTAGTTGTGCCGGAGAGGGTTTCGTGGGACAGGTTTTCTGCATACCTATTTCCAAATATAGAGGTATTGTTGCCGTGTATTTTTCTCTGTTGGGTGAGCCGGATTAGGCACCCAATTGTACTCAGATAGACTGCATAATACTAGAACACTCTGAATAGCTACACCGGTTTTCCCACATTGGGTTTTTCCGGGGACATTGGTCCAAAAAGAATGGTGTCACTTGTGTGCTTGTTTTCTTTCAGTTGATGATCCGTAGATGTTGTGACTGTATTGTGTTTATTTCAATATTTAACTGTATTAAATAACTTGTTCGGATTTAGACAAGTAGGAGAAATAAACCAGCAGAATACAGAATAATTTTCTAATGGATAGACTTGGAAAATTCAACAAAAATACGCCTCCGTAAGCCAGAATTACCAACCGTCGTTGTCAGATTCGATCAAGCCAAATGCATTCAATGGGGCCATGAGCGTCATTGTTTTATTGGGACAAATATTGCATTGGCCACATTACCTGCTTAACCCAAAGTTTATTAAAAAGGGACAAAATATTTTTGAGGGCCCCAACATATTATTTGAAGTGGACCGTGAGAATTTTACCAAAGATTACATAATTCTTGGGCAAAAAGGGAGCATGTGTTTTTTGTTAAAATCTGGCGTATTATATCCAAGTGGGGCCATGAAAACCAAGGTGTCGTAAATAAATCCAAAGGGTGGCAAATTTTATTTTTATACATGAGCCAAATGTTAGAATTGGGTAAATGATTTTAGCAAAGGCTGAGATTGATATTTGGTGTCAAACTATATGGTCTCGCATGGGCTGAATTCACTCACCTTCCAAGCTGAACCTGATCTTTCTTGAGGTCGAAACCACTAGTCGTTGAGATTGTTGTCATCAAATGGTGCATGAAAGGGGTCAACGTATGGCCAATTGAAAAACAAGAATTAAGAACGTGTTGAATTTGTTGACCAAGATGAGCATGTCACCGCGAGTTTCTAGTCCTTAAGAGTCGACGCCAATCTGGGCAAAGCCAAATTGAAAGAGAAATTTCAACATTGCAATTGCCAGTTTCTATCTCAAATTTTCTAAACTGGGCAGGTTCAGGCTAAGTCCCTTGACAAGCCACATGCATACTAGGATCAGGGTGTGGCGACGAGATTTGTAGAATTTGTGCTAGGCGGAACATTGCTATGAAACCAGCTCACAAAAAGATAGAAAAGATAGATCAACGCCTTAGAAATAAGCCTCTTCAAGGGGGAAGCCTCTTTTACATTATACAAATGAACAATTCTTAGATGATACAAATGACAAGACCTCCTTTCTATATATAGGAGTCTAAGGGGTCATAATATAATCAAAGCTGACATAACAATAATAATGGAAGGGCACAATAATAACAATAGTGGGCTTCTATGGGGCACAATAATAACAATATGGGGACTACATGGGCACACCGATATAAAAAGGGTGTTGTACTAATAACAATAAGGGGTTACACTAGTAGCATAGGGGCCTAACATGCCCCTCTCCTTAAAAAAGTGTTGTCCTCAACGCTTTAGTTCTTGATGCTTCTGTATAAAATTCTTGTCCTCCCATGTGGAATCTTCAGCGGGTAAGTTCTTCCTCTTGATGAGATACTCTGAAATTGATCGATTTCGTAGCTGTCGGGTTCTTGTTTCTGTGACTGCTCCAAGTTCCAATATGATTTTTCCTTCCTCTTCAAGTTTTGGCAATATTGTTTGAATTGGG
>APFE031197489.1:33062-46660 GCA_000404065.3 Pinus taeda
AACACATCAATCCTATGCTCCTCTAGAATATCTTTTACCCTTATGTTCAATTTTTGGAAGTCCTCAATGTGCTCCATCATTGAACCCTTTTGTTTGAGAATTATCAATTGGCTAAAAAAAATGTTGCTTTTTGTATCCTCATAATGTGTTGTCATTTCTTCCGTAAAAATTGCCCAAGTGACAATTTGTTGACGAGAGCAAAGCCATCAATACCATATAAACTGATTTGGTTCCAAATATAAAGTTGCAATACGTACCTTTTGTGTGTTTTGCACATTATGGAGATCAAAAAATTGCTCCATCTGTAATATCCATGTTCTAGGATCCTTGCCATCAAACTTCCTCATATCGATTTTTGGAACACAGTGGGTCTTCAATTCAACATTAGAGTCTATGAAATCATGATTAACATTTCTTTTGTTCTCATCATGAGTTTTTTTTACTACCCTGTCACCATTAGTGACCATTTCTTGTAGCAACTTATTCAAATTTATCTTCAATTCTTCCATCTTATTGTCCATGCCATTCATCTTAGCTTCCATGCCATCCATCTTAGCTTCCATCTTAACTTGCATTCCATTCATATTAGCTTCCACACCATTCATCTTAGCTTCATTTACCTTTAGTGAGAATTAATTTGTTGTACTTGGTCTTGTAATTTTGATATATCATGTTGCGTTTCTTCCTCTTTTTCACGAGTCATGCTAGAGCTTTCAGGTTGCTTACTAGGTGTTTCCATTTTCTTTCTTCAGGGCATCAATTACCGATAATAATGCTTTATTATGCCCTTCAGATTTCTTCAAACTAATTTTTCCAACCAAGCTATGCAAAAATTAAAAAAAATCTACACACTTTTTTTCACTTTGTAGGAGCTCGATATTACATCTAATGTATCTCTGTAATTTCGGATCTTCCAGTTCTGAAATTGCAACCTACAGTAGCCCTCTGTGTCCTATTTCCAATGCCACCAGTCTGATCGAATTTAGATTCTCCAAGAAAGAGTTATGCACAATCTCCAAAGATGACCTAATTATATACCTTTTCAGATTTGACCTTAGGGTCTGAAAATATACACAAGAAAGTATAGTCCATCCTCTTTCTGTAACTTCTTACGAAATTTCAATCTGATGCTCAAAAAAAAAGTTATGACTATTTTCCCCAGGTCACCTATTTGTAATGTAATTTGGAAGTCTGCAAAAAGGCCAACTTCCTCAGATCATATCTCCGCAAATATAGTGCGAAAAGCTCTGAAATTCGGACCCGAGGTTTAGAACAATTTCAACCCAAATGGGTTTTTTTTAGCGTCTGAAACGTCATAGGAAAAAGTTATAGCGAAAATGCCACGATGACCTGTTTGGAGCAGCGAAACCCTAGAATCCAAATCTCTGATACCAAATGTTATGAAACCAGCTCACAAAAATATAGAAAAGATAGATCAACACCTTATAATTCTGCCTCTTCGAGGAGGCGACCTCCTTTACATTACACAAATAAACAATTCTTGGATGATACAAATGACAAGACCTCCTTTCTATATATAGGAGTTTAAGGGGTCATAATATAATCAGAGCCGACATAACAATAATAATGGAAGGGCACAATAATAACAATATGGGGACTACATGGGCACACCAATATAATAAGGGGGTTGTACTAATAACAATAAGGGGTTACACTAGTAGTATAGGGGCCTAACAAACATTTATATAAGAGGTCAAAAAATAAAAGAAAAAAAAATCGAGTGCTGCATAAAAAGAAGTCGAATGTTGGCCACTTACTCCTCTGACAACCATATTCTGGGGCACGAAAGGATAGGCATCCCTGCCAAATCGGAGTTGTGGAGCTAGGTTGGGTATTGGAATAACAGGGACACCTCCTCTTGATACGCCACTGCAGGATTTGGCTACATGCGAGTAAAATTCTAGTGAAAGGGTTGAGATGGTGCACACCTCTTGACACGGTAGTAGAGGCAAAGGCAAATTTCTTGTTGAGGCTGCATAAATTCCCTCAAGGTGCCGATTTTTTTTTGGATTGTCAATTAAAGGTGGGGGACGTATAAGTCTGTTGTTGGTTGCTATCATTTTAGGCACGCTGTGATTTTCTTATCTCGCGAAATGTCGCTCCAAAACAAAGGTTGGGCCTGATTACTATTACTGCTGGAAGGGAAGCGTGGACCATCTTACTGAGTTCTTACTTCATTTGGAGCTGGAAACACTGCAGATAAGAAGGCCAAATCTGAACCTGTTCTTGTTGTAGATCACTGCTCTCATCATTTATAAAATTACCAAGTTCCATTGTTTTGTTTCCCTTCATAATTTATATTACTGTTGTGTAATTTCTAAGCAATATTTGGTGAATTACTGGGCTATTTGATACTTTAGTGATATTGGGCTCTCATAGCATGGTCCATTGTTCTTCTCGGGGAAATCTCAAGCATAGTGGCCTTTCTTGTGACAATTGTAGCATTCAATGTGCCAATATTATTTTCTTCTATTTGGATTTCGAGGAGGACGCTTTCTTGAATTTGATGGATCTCTTTTTCTTTCTTCTTCTTCTTATCGTGAGTGATGAATGCAGAGGGCTCTCCTCCTTCATGCTTTTGAATCCTTCCTCTTCATATCATCCTTGATTCCTCTTGAGTGAGTTGTCCAACAATTTCATCAAATTGTGGGAGGACATTGTTGTTGCTTATAGTAGTAATGAAGGTTTCCCAACTAGGAGGGAGATCTCTTAGACTCACAAACATCAATTCCCTATCAGACACAGACTCTCCAACTCTTTGTGATTGATATATAAGACGAGATATCCTCATTATCTAGGATTGCACAAACTCTCGTTTGTTCATCTTTGTGTCTTTGAGTTGATCTTTCAAGTAGATGACTTCATTCAGATCGTTGACTTTGTTGACCACTAGAGTGGCACCTGATGGTGATATGAAGACTCCATGCCCAAGGATGATCTAGAGGACAGTTGTGCCATCATATATCATCAATCAACAGAGTCTTTTAACTCTACTTCTATCTTTCCATCATCTTTCTTGTACCCAGATTCCACACCCTGCGGGGAATTGTAATAAGTGATACTACTAATGATGAGTTTTTGAGTTTTTAACAGGCCTAGGATGTTGGGACTCAATCAGCAAACGATTGCACCTTGGAGTGTTTTTTATCTGGTTAATTATCCCTTCTTTTTCAGAGGCGGATAATCTTTTGGGTTTTTTCACTTATTTTTTACCTCAAAGCCGGGGTGAAGGTTTGAAGGTTAAGCCCCTAACACATATTAGTGTCTAGATTCGATGTATATTACCATACTAGATCACACAAAAAATTTCATGGAATTTGGTTAGGTCTAGGTAGTCATTTTTAAGTTTTTTAGATTTCTCGCAAGTCAAAAATTGCAAATAAAATTGTACTTGTAATGTAATAAGTGATGTCTAGAGAAGTTGTATGAGGTATGAGTAATGAAATTTACACCTCTCACCCTCAACTTTCTACTATGATACACTTTGATGGGTCAAAAATGTGTTTTGAACCCTCAAAACCCACTTTTCCTAAATTTAGTGGTAAATCTGGCAATTAATTAAGTCAAAAATTAAATAAATGGAGAAAATTAAATATCCAGACATGCTAAATATTGTGGAAATGAGGTGGAAAATTATGGGGGAGTTAAAGTGAAGTCCCAAGGTGACGTGGACTCCTAAAATCAAGGAAAGGGCATGTGCTCATATAAAACCAAATTTCTGGCATTAAAGGAGAAAGTTGTTTACTTGGAAATTCGAATTTGTGAAGTTAATGCACATTTGGGAGGATTTTGCAAAATATTTGGTGGAGATTTTTGTGGGAAATTGTCCCCACGTGGGTTACCACCCATAAACACTTTTCATTCTATCATAGAATTCGAATTTGGCACATAAAAGAAGAAGAAAATGATGTCCACTTGCTAGAATTCGATTTTTACACTTGACATTGGAGCTCCATTCAACAAATTCGAATTTTCTTTGGGATTGTTGCCTCTTGCCACTTGTTTAATCACTTCTAAATTGGGATTGCCTCCAATGCCATTTTTCATTGTCATTCTTCATTCGAATTTGCTCCTAACTCTCTATATAGTAGAGCCATGGGCTCTCACATTGTATCATTGAACGAGCTATTGGCTTACAGAAACTCTGTTGGATTTTGTATTCATCTTTCATATAATAAAAGAGAGTTTGGGGTACTATTGTGTTGGTGTTCTCCTTCTATTTTTTAAGGTGATGTTATTTCAATTGTTGTGTTTTACATTCTACATGTATGTTGGATTATGCTAGTTATCATTTTGCCACTTGTTTGGATTAACATATGCAAGCTATCTTCTATGGTTTTTGGGTTAGAGAAATACTCTAGGAAGAAGAGCACTAGAAGATTTTTGGTGAAACCTCTAGCCTTCTCCTCCATTGTATAATCTAATCCCTTATGATTGTTGACGTCTTTTTCCAAGTGTGTAGAGATTTTTAGATTTGGTTGAAGGATTTACTTGGGCGGAGGGTAGCTCTCCGATAGACAAACTAACTCCCAAGATCAAGAATAGAAAGACCCAATTGGTTTCCCTCCAAGGTCTCATCAAATGAGTCTGAAAGAGGGATTTCCTTTCCTCTAGCCTACTAAGATCACATAAATTTAAATTATATATTTTTCTTGATCAATATCTTGTGCTTTCAAGGATTTTATTTGCTACCTAGAGCATTGTTTTAACTAGACAAGCATGGAGTTCTACTTGCATGTCTTGATCTAGTTCTTGTACACTAATTGTAGGTTATCATTTTGACTATTTCATGTCATCTTTGTCTCCATTTCAGGATTCCTTTGCTTTCAATTTTTTAAGCCTTCTACTTTTGTTTCAAGCAAAATACAATTTCATTTCTTAAAGAGCAAATACTTGGAAGGCACTGGTTGTTTATGTATTTCATGCTTATCTTATGATGGTAATTGCTCAAATCAGTCTTTGCTTATAAATCTGAAAGAAATAATCTATTTAACTCTAATATTTCTCCTAGAAACTCACATCTCTTTTTAACTTCACTTTTCATTAGGGACCACCCCCCTTAGCTAACCTAGGAGATAGCTTAAACAGAGAGAGTTGGGATTAGTTTGATAACCCCTTCTCTGAGTTCCCTGCCACCAACCACACCTTGTGGGGTTGAAGGCTTTTCTCACTGACTAGTAGGTAGGTGTAGGCGGCAGGGTCAACAAACTTCATAAATGCTAACTATCTTATCATACATGTCCTTGGACCTTCTCAAGTTTCCAACATATACAAATAAATTGTCTTGTAAACCATCAACTATAATTTGCTTTGCTTTTAACTCACCTTTCTTGTGCTTGTTCTTGACAACAGTGGAAGCATTCTCCAAAGGCTCAAGTACTTTTCCTTGAATGTAATCCAGAACATCATTGTTATCAACTATGACCTCCAACCTGACTTTCCATGCAACAAAATTGGATGAGTCACCCAACGTCTCACTTTCTTTGAAAAAGGAAGACATCTTGACTTGGATATATTGGCTTTCTCAACTTTCCAAAGATGATTGCTTCAATTCTTGTCTCCTTTTGGGCTTTGTCCTTCACCTTAGCTCTGATACCATGTTAAATTTTCAGATTGTTTTATGTTGTATCAATAACGTTAGCCCAATTCAATACTTCAATTAGCAATCTTTTCAATTTCAATTAATCTTTCCAATCATCAATAGTAATTGAAGATAGAACAATAAATGCAATGATAAAAAGTGATAATCAACGCATCAACAAAAGACACCATATTTGGTCAAAGACCAGGGAAAAAACCCACTAGGGGGAAAACCCTTTGAAATTCTTCTTCTATTAGATTGTCATAAAATGTTCAGCAGAGAGTACAATCACCCCAATGTTAGTTTTTGTAGCATCGGTTGTGTTCTAATCATGAAATTTGGTGGAGAGGCTAGAATACATGTATTCTCCAAAACCCAGAAACTGCTTATGGAAATTCCACCTAGAGACGACTTAATTAAAATAATTAATCTTTTTTTAATGGTTCCTAAGCCTAAACTTAGGAAATTTGATTAATTAAAGGGTATTAATGAATTCATGGTGATAATATTCTAGAAGAAGACATAGACCGAGTTCTAGTTAATCTTGGCCATCGATTATGTTTTAATCCTGGTTGTTGATGTCTCAACGAGAGATTATAAGAAGAAAATCGATGGGGATTGGAGAATACACTTGAGACACCACGAATTCGATTTTGCTGGGAAATCGATCTCTAGAGTAGCAACATTCAGTTGCCAAAGGTGATTCAGTGAGATTGAAGCAGTGAGAGAGGGGCAATGATAGTAAGGTCAGAGGGAGATTTCCCAATCCGTTGAGTGCATAACAAAAATACATTGAGTTCCACAGAGAGGCAGCGCAGAGCAGAGAGGCTCGACAGTGCTTCAGAGAGGAAGCTGTATTTTGCTGGGGAGAAGCAGTGATTCAGTGTCAGAAGCCGAAGTGGGAGCCCGGAGGCCAGAAGAATCGATCTTCTAGACAATCTCTGATCAATTAGCGAGAGAGACGTTGGTCCGAGTTGTGGGACGCAACACTGTGTAGGCTGATGCAGGGACTGCGCAAAAGCAGTAGAGAGCAACTCATCTTGAGCCAAGGTCTGTGTCAGATCGCCAGTGGGAGTGAGATTTTTCTCACTAGAGTTTATGTCAGTCATTTCTCTGAATGGATTGCTAGATTTGAGCATCCATAGATTTGTACTTAGATTTTCTGTTGCATAATAATAAAACCCTCAGCTGCTGCACCGGTTTTCCCAAGTTGGGTTTTTCCAGGGACATTGGTCCAAAAATAACTATGTATTTGTTTGTGTGTGCATCTATTCTTTCAACATTATTTTTCTTCCACAGTATTGTATTTGTGAAGGTTGTAGTGTATTAGTTTCGATATTTACCGTAGGATGCAGTAAATAATTTGTTCAGTTCATTTAACAAATAGAAGAAATTTAATTAGTTGCTGCAGTAGGATTTCGGATTTCGAAATTTTTAGATGGTATCAGAGCACAAATCGTAAGCTAGAGAGCTCAGTAGCAAAAGGAAAGAGGAATTTTGAAACTCTATGTAGGCAGCAGTTTGAAACCCTTAGAGGTAGCGCAGTCCTTTGGCCAGGAGGGTCAATTTTTGAGGAAAAAATTATTTCTTTGAGAGAGTCGACAGAAAATAAAATTTCCAGATCAAAGATTACCAGAGGCAAAATAGCATCAGGAGGAAGGAAGAGCACACACTGAGGGAATTCTTTCCTCAAGGAACTTCTAGCCCAGCAGTTCGATTTTTCCTACCGAAGCAGTAGTAGTTGTGAGCAAATTTGCCCACCCCGGCAGGGAGTGCATAGAGCCAGTCAACAATTGCGCAGAGGAGAAGAGGAAGAATTCGACTTTTTACAGAGATGGCATCAATAGGGTTGAGAGACCAGTATCAGTTGGAGGGAGCCTCCAACTATGTGATCTGGAAGGCAAGAATTTCTTGTCTTCTAGAAGAATACGATCTCAAAACTTACATCGATAGCATGGTAGTTGTACCCACAGATGCAGATCCTCTAAAGGCCTACAAAAAGGAGATGGTGAAAGCAAAAAGGTTGATTCTCGATGGGGTTCGAGATCATGTGGTGTCTCACATAGCTGGTAAAATATTGCCTGACAGATGTGGGAGGCACTTGCTACGCTATATGAGGGATCTTCCGAGCAACTAAAGATGTATCTTGAGGAGAAGTTGAGATGCACAAGGATGTAGAAAGGGAAGCTCATAGACCCCTTCCTCAATAAGCTTCAAGATATCCGAGATCAGCTGTTTGCAGTAGGGTCAACAACCCAGCCTACACGATTGGTGCAGTTTGCTTTAAACAACATTTCCAAAGAATGGCATGTCTTTGTCTAAAGTATTCTAAGCAAAGAAAAGTTACCAAATTGGGATCGGATGTGGGTTGATCTGCAACAGGAGGAGATGAGGTGAGATTTTGTGAATACCACCATCAGTGGCACCAACAACAGCAGTGGGACGAAACAAGTGAAAGAAGAAGAAAATGTGGCCCTCCCATCAAAGGGGCAATAGCAGCAGCATAGGAGGGACATTTCCAAGGTCAAATGCTTTAGATGTGGTGAGCTTGGCCACTACAACACTCAATGTCCTCTCAGAAAGAAGGACAAAGTGGAGAAGTAGGATCATCAGACTACATCCGCAAAGATCAACACGCTGTCCTCCAGATTGGAAGAAGAGTTTGCTATGATCACTGAGATACCTCCAGGAATGAGGTCGGGTGATTTGGTTTTGTAGCTCCATAGAGCTACAGGATGGGCAGGATTATTGAGGAGGTCCATCTCATGAATTAATACCTTGCTACGGAATCCCATAGCATGTAGTTGCAGGATGGATCAGTGGCAGTTGGTGTAGTCAGATGCCAAAGTGATAGATGCAGTAGCTAGTAGTGGTCAGATACTGAGCAATGCAGAGCAGAGTTGGTAGCAGTGCAGTTGGCACAGTGCAAAGTTAGCAGCAATGCATAAGCTTCAGTGGCAGTGCAGAATCTAGCAGCAGTCAAGACTCGGGTGATAGATGCATCATACTGACCATAGTTGGTTCAGTATTTTGGATGCTTTTCAGTTGCAGTTGTTGCAGTTGCAACAACAGTAGATGGAGAGGGAGTTGCAATGCAGATGCAGTGTTGGCAGCAGTTCAGCAAGTCTAGTAGTAGCACGAATGCAACATTTATCAGAGTTGTAAAGTAGTTGGTGGCAACAGTAGCCAGACATCAACAACGTGATAGGAGGTGGTGTAGAGACAAGGTGTTGCTTCAGTGGGTTGCAGCCCTAAAACACATTCCTTGCTAAGAGGGAGTGTTATTTTTGTAGCATCGGTTGTGTTATAGCCATGAAATTTGGTGGAGAGGCTAGAATACATGTATTCTCCAAAACCCAGAAATTGTTTCTAGAAATTCCACCTATAGACAACCTAATTAAAATGAATAATCTTTTCTTACTGGTTCGTAAGTCTAAACTTAGGAAATCTGATTAATTAAAGGGTATTAATAAAATCATGGTGAGAATCTTCTAGAAGAAGACATGGATCAAGTTCTAGTTAATTTTAGCCATCGATTATGTTTTAATCTTGGTCGTTGATGTCTCAACAAGAGATTATAAGAAAAAATTCGATGGGGGTGGAGAATACACTTGAGACACTAGGAATTTGATTCTGTTGGGACACAGATCTCTAAAGTGTTGATTTTGGGCAGCATCGGATGTGCTCTAGCTCCAAAATTTTGTGGAGTGGCTAGAATACATAAGATCTCCAAGACCCAGAAATCGTTTGGAGAAATTCTACCCGGATTGTGAGTTTTCCTAAATCTAAATTTAGAAAAATAAAAATATTAATGGGTATTAATAAAAATATGGGTGAGAAGCTTCTAAGAGACGAGGATCAAGTCTGTTTTAATCTTAGTCGTTAATTAGGGACTTAATCTCGATCATTGATTCATCAACAGGAAAAGTATAAAAGAAGACTTGAGAGTCATTTGGAGACACACCGGGCAAATACTCAGTAACTCGAGGGAAATCGATTCTCAAGGTGAAGGAATTCGATTTCAGAGGGAGAGTTGTAGGGTGAAGGAAGAGGAGGGCATCAGCATTAGTCAGAGACTTAGGAGGAGGTGATGCAGATCATCAAAGGGACAGCGCAGAGGGAAGATCAGAGAGACAGTGTAGCAAGGGAAGTAGTCCTCACGCAGGCCTCATGTTGAAGTGACGCAGAGGCAACACTGTGAAGGCTGAAGGGTCTCTGGGGTGTTAGAATTTCTCCAGAGCAAAGGGAAAAACTGTCTCAAGTGTCTCTATATTCTGTAAAGTCGTTCCTTGTAAAGAGATTGTTGCTGAAGAATAGTAAATAAACCCTCATCTGCTGCACTGGTTTTCCAAGATTGGGTTTTTCCAGGGACAATTGTCCAAAAATAACTGTGTTGATGTGATTGATTATTGTGCTTGTATATCATTGTTATTTTCTCTATGCTATTATGTGACAACTATAGTAGAATTTATTTTGATGTTTACTGAAGGGTTTGTAAATAACTTATTTAAGTAGGAGCAATGTTACTTGGGAGCGGGAGCGAAAGCAGGGAGCAGGAGTGAGAGCAAAAACGGGAGCGGAAGCGACATTTTTAGAAGCTTCCGATTTGGGAGCGAATCCCATATATATATTTTTTATATTTTGATACATATATGTCAACAAAAACAAGTAGAATAATGAATTAGATATAAAAAACAAAAAGGACATAGATTGAACCATATAACAACAATCATCTAGAAGTTATAATCTTCATCAACCACGTCCACAAGTTAGTAACATAGTAACATAGTAACATATTGAGTCTCATGATTCATCAATCTTAAAGTTTCAAGCTTTCAAAATTCAATACATAACATTTATCATCATTGATCACCAAAGTTGTACTTGTAAGCTAAGTGTAACCATTACAACAAATAATATCTAACATGAAATGAAATTTTATAAAATGAAATAACTTTAAACTTTCATGAAGCATCATGTTCATAATTCATTGCTAATGAGTTATAATTGCCAACTTCAAACTTCAAACTTAAATTGTCATATATTGTTTAAAAAAATATCTTAGTAAATATGAGAGAGTCAGTAGTTATAAAAACTACTAGAAACTAGAAAAGACAAGTAAATCTATTATCTATTGCTTATGCTTGGGCCTCTTGCCACCACGAGAAATGTCTAATTTTCTAGTATTGTTGGAAAATCAAGATCTTTGTCATTAATATCACCCTCTAAGCATTAATATCCATAAGTATCTTTGTCATTACCTATGGATATGTATAGGGATATTTGTCATTAATATCACCCTCTAAGAATTAACATAAGATAGAAAAAGCATAGCATGTCAAGTCAAGATTTTGTTTGAGTGATGCATACATTTTTAGGAGGGTCATGATAGAGGAGTTTGACAACCAATGTCACTAACATCAAGGTACATAGAGGGATTGGTTCTTTTGATTAAATAAGAGTTCCATGCCCTAATACATGACAAAATTCAATGGAAACATTGCAAACCCCCAATCCTGAAATCCTGAAAAACTGATAAGTCTGTTGGGTTTTGAATGAAATCTAAAATTCTACTTTCTCCATATCAAATCCAATGAGGTCGCAACCACTCTCAAACATCCTGAGTCATTTCATGGTAATGTTAAAAATTTAAGTAAAATGATGAAAATGACTATTAAGGAGAATGTCACTTTTATTCTTAAACATTACCATGAATCACATATCAATACTAGGGCCATAGCCTTGATCATTAGGCTACCCCACTCAAAACTTATTTGTTTCTTTGAAAAAAAAACTACATTTGGAATATTATTGCAAAAAAAAAATGCAAAAAAGACTAAATGCTCCCGCAAAGGCAGGGAGCGCACTCCCAAAAGCACTCCCTCAAGAGCATTTTCGAGAGCGTGCTCCCGAGGCGCTCCGAAGCCGCTCTGGCCCGGAGTGCGAATTAGGAGCGAGAGCGGGAGGGGGTGTGAGGCTCCCCCGCAACCCTAGTCTCAAACAAGGAGAGTTGAATCTTGTAGATCCTATGATCAGGGAAATTTTGTTTGGGAATTTGTGTGGAAATTTTGTTCTGGAATTTGTGTGGTTAGAGGATAATAGTCACTAAGTTAGGAAACATCATCTCTAACCTCCCTCAGAGACACTCCATTGTCTATCGTAATCGTCATTGACGCTTAGTTCATGCCAACTATGCGCTTCGGCTCCCAATTTCTTATGATAAGACCATAGTCCCCTCCTACACAAACCATCTTGGGAATGGAGTGATACCATCTGGTGACCACCCCATCTTCTATTTCTTCTAGCTGCCCTCTACCATCTCTTCCTCCGGCGAAGGGAAAACCACCAACAGGGCTCTATAGGTTGCCCGATCTGAGGATATTCCATAAGCGTCCACCGGGCAATCAGTAGAATGATTAAGCATGCACTTCATCATCGGAGGAGGTCAATTGCATGATATCTTATCTCTATTGATCAGAAATATAACGAGAATGGATAAGGGAAGAAACCACATCAGAAATATAGGAGAATGGATAGCAGAATGGCATGATATCTTATCTCTATTGATCAGAAATATAACAACAATGGATAGGGGAAGAAATCTCATCATGGTATTATTAATTAAATGATTTTTAAACTAAAATTTATGTTTAGTTTATTTTTAGTTTATTTTTTGCAATGTATATTTTATACGAAGAATATACTTATGTGGTTAATATTTTCAACATCAGATATGAGAATGAATCCAGTAAAAAAGGTCCATTTTTCTCCAAGTTTGAACCATCCCAAAAAAAAATAATTAATTAATTCTTAATTTATAATAATATTTGATAAATACGAATAAAAATTATTTATAATAAATAAATAAATGTAATAAAATATATTAAAAATATTTACATTTAAATTTAATAGAATTGCAAAATAAATATGTAATACAGAAAAAATAAATGTTAATTCAAAAGGTTTTATATTTCAAAACTAGTTTCTAATGCCCATCCGTGAAAACTCCCAAATTTGTTCGCAAATCCTAAATTCTCAATAAATACGGAAAATAGAAGAAACCTATTTATAATATTTTAAAAAGATAAAATATAAATCATAATAAAAATAAAACACAATAAAACACAAATTATCAAATCATCTAAATATTAAAAAATGACATATTCAGTACATTTTAATATTCCAAGCAGAAGATTTTGTCCATTCCTAATCCTAAATGTGAAAATAGGAAAACTATTTTAATCAAGATTTTAAGATAAAATTATATAAATTTATAAATAAAATAAATTATTAAAAAAATTACACCCAAACCAACAAACAAATAAAATGATTATTCATTAAATATAAAAAATGACATTGTTATTACATTTTAATATAAACGGTAACATTACTATATTACCATATTATTTATAAAAAAATCATTTCTCTTTCTTTAGAGGATTTAGTTACAAATATGAATGTTGTTAGATCTTTAATACCTAGCTTATTTTAAAAAAAAACATATGGTGCAGCTCTAATTGAAAACTAATTTGCGGCGTCTCTGACAATGGTATATTTATATTTGTATATTTAGGAGATGTTATTTATATTTGTATATTTAGGAGATGTTAGTTCTATGCATACATTTTTGGATTCAGTTTCATGATTTATTTATTAGATGCATCATATTTATAGAAATAGTTTATTTATCTCATATAAAATTTATTTGTTTTTTTCATAAAAAAATTAAATTTGTTAACATTAATTTAATGAGATAATATTTTATTTCCAGATCAAAGGTGAAGGAGCGCGCTGTTAAGGCGCTTCATATGCAAAGGTCACCGGTTCTAGTCTCGCCGATACCAAAAAATCTAGCATGGTTTCCACTGGTGCGGCTCAAGCCGGGTGCGATCCCCGGGTGATTTTGACGGTTTAGATGCCCCTGAGTCGTGGCCTCTCAGCCACAGGGTAAGAGTGACTTTCAGGATTCGCCCACTTATCAACAAAAAAAAAGAGA
>APFE031197502.1:0-17233 GCA_000404065.3 Pinus taeda
GTCTTCTTCGAACGAGGAAGGTTGTCCAAAGGAGGGAATTTCTCCCTGAGCTGCCAAATTAACACAAATAATTGTTGATACGAGCATGCCAAGCTCTAGGAGCTTGTTTGAGTCCATACAAGGCCTTTTTCAATCTGCAAACATGAGACTCTTTTCCATATACCTCAAATCCTTGAGGTTGCTTTATGTAAACCTCTTCCTCAATTACTCCATTACGGAAAGCAGTCTTTACATCCATCTGGTGTAGTTCCCATGTCATAGAAGCAACAAATGAAATGATAAATCTAATGGAGGTGTACCTACAAACTAGAGCAAAGGTCTCATCATAGCCTTCTCCCTCTTTTTGGGAGAACCCTCTAGCCATGAACCATGCCTTGTATTTTTTAATGCTCCCGTCTGCAACATGTTTAATCTTATATATCCACTTGGATAGTTGTGCCAATGACCAACAATAATAAATAGCAATAACAGAGTTGATAGCAGAGAGACGCAGTAGTTTGTGGCAGTGTGGCAGCAACAGAAGCAGTGGGAGTTGCAGCGACAACAGTTTATTGTACTTGGGCCATTTTCCCTGATATGAGAGCCCAACCCCTTTAGGGAGCATTTTCTTCTTTCCATATTGTTGTGGGAGCCTTGTACTTCCTTCCAGGTTTACCTGGTAAATTGTTGTATGTACATTCATACATAATAGAGCTTTGATTAAAGCCAAACTTTGTGTATTGTCTTGATGTGGTGATTTATGTTCTGTTCTAATGCTCTGAATGTTTAAGTAAGAAAATAACTAATTGTAAGAGAAACATTGATACACCCCCCTCTCAGTGTTTCCAACAATTGGTATCAGAGTTGGTCCTTCAGTGGAAGCTTAACAACTTGAATGTAGATCCATAGCATTTAGTATTTATTGACAAGATGGTTGTTGATTCTGAAGAAGATGTCAAAACCCTCAAAGACAAGGTTCAAATACTAACACGTGACTGGGAGAGGTCCAGAACCTCGTATAACTATCTTCACAAAGAACATGAAGACCTGAAGGGTGAAAAGAAGAAGATTGAGGAAAGTATTCAATTTATCGTTGCTGACAATATCCAACTTCGAGCTCAAATCAATAAGCTACAATCAGCTGAAAAGGATAAGGAACTTGATGAAGCCAAGAAGGAAGAAGACTGCATAAACCATGAGCAGGAAATCATGATCTCGAGAACTGAAGTGAACAAACTGAAACAAAAATTAAGAAGTTCACAGGTCTTGGAAGACATTTTCAATTGCTAGAGATCACCACTCACCAAGACAGGTCTTGGATATATTGGTGAGTCCTCACCTTCCAATGATGAAGAGAAGCCACATGTCAAAGAAGATGAAGAGCAGCCACAATAAGAGAAGCCTCAGCCCAATGAGGAAGAACAACCACACAAAGAGATACCACATGCCAAAAATGAAGAGCAACCACATGCCAAGAAAGAAAAGAAGTCATATGAAAGCAAGTCTCATGCCAAAAATGGAGAGAAGCCCAAAAATAAAAGTGCTGCACAAATCAACCAACACAGAAAGTTGGAAGACCAACGCCTCAAGAAACTAGGATGATGCATTTAGGACACCAACTCATGATAGAGCATTCAGGGGTGGAGAGCAACAAAGGTATTCTCAAGGACGAAACATCTTCAGTGGATCTTCACCCTATACACCTAGGTATGTAGAGACATTTCATGGTTATTGTTACACATGTTCAAACTATGGACACAAAGCTCGCGATTGCAGGGGATATAACAGGAATATTGACACAGAGTTTTATCAAAGCCCTAGAAGTAGATTTTCTTGTAGACAAGACACAGTCCCATACACCTATGACAGCTGGAATTACAACTCTTTTGCTCCATCATTGAGACCAGACGTAGAGTGCCATTTTTTTCCATAATCCTGGCCATTTTTCACGCGATCACAGAAGTGGATTGAAGCAAACCCCGCAGAACCAGGAAGTTAGGAATGCAGAATCTTATCTATATCACAACATTGGCCATTTTGCACGAAATTGTAGAAGCAACTTAACATGGAACTCACAAGGAAAGGCATTCACCATGAAATCAACACAAGAATACAAGTCCACCAGGCAAGACAACAAGTCCACAAGGGACTGGAGAAGAAAACAAGTGTCAGAATAAAATTTACACACAGTTAAAGGACATGATGCAGTAGGAGAAGCGTCACAAGAGCATGTATCACAAAATTTTGTAGCTATTTGGTGATCATTTGTTGATGATTCTCTTTCCTCCATCTAGTTATTTTCTGGCTCTGTTTTCTTTACTTTTTGCATATACTTTATACTATTGCAAGTGCAATTATTAGGGACCACCTGTCTCTCTCTTTGGAATGGATAAAAATGCACCCAGAGGATCTGTCAATCGATGAACTGCTGCAGGGTATCATAATAAGAAACTCCATTTCTAAAACCGGTATGCATGAAGGTACAGTTGGGATACATAGTTCAGAGACGAAGACTCTTGAAGTTGTGTCCTAACAGTTTTATGCTCATAGCTTACCTGGTGATGGTATTGTGCAAAGTTAAATTGAAGTCTTGAATGTAGTAGCAATAGAGGATCTGGATTGTTGTTCAGAGAATACATCATTGGTGGATTATGGCAAGAAGCCAATGGTATCAAATATTACAAGGCCTTAAATCACTGTTGTTTCTACAGGCTTATCTCCTAAAGTAGCTTGCGACCATATGAAAGATAATATATTTGCATTAAAACCACGTGCTTATATAATCATTGCTGGTCAGTGGTAGGCCTTGTTGGAGGAGTTACGACCTAATTTAAGGAATTTGTTTATTAGATCCAAAAAGGGTTTGGTCCAGAATCTCTATAAATATTGCGGTCAGTTCAAATTAAATCAAACTTGGAACCAAGATAAAAGTAGTAGCCCTTTTTGAAAGACTCAACAATGTACATCTAATTCATTGTGAGTAAGGGTTTCTGAAATCCATTACATTTAAGGCAACCTTTTAGTACAGGAAAGATCAAATCATCATGACAGTCATGGTTGTTCTCTGATTGTTGAAGATTCAGCATATACAAATCCATCAGAATCTACATCAAGCTGCTTGGAGCCTGAAGCAGTTACAACGTTATATATATATATATATGGTCATGCTAAACAGATAGAACTGATTATCACATCAAACTATAACTTTAAGCTACAGGATTAGAACTTAGAACTTAGAAGTTGCACGAATAGAATTCATGGCTAGTCAAGGCTAGTTTGTTGGACCTGGCAAGACAACTTTACACTGAAATACTTCGAAGCAAAATTGATAGATATCTATATCTATATATATATATATAATCATGAGTGCTATATGTAAAGAAAGAAAGCTCCAGAAAGCTAGACAAAATAGAATTGAACGGTTTCTCTTGATGCTGGTTGCCGATATGGTCTGATGGGTGAAGCATTCAACTTCTTTAAGGAATTTAGTTCCTGATGGTGCTCTTATGAATGAATATTGCTGAGAAGAAAATGTTGAGGAAATTTATGAAAGAAATGTTGCAAAAGGATTGATCCCTATTTAATATATTGATAAATGGATACTGCAAAAAGGGTAATGCAAAGGAAGCTGACAAGCTTTATATATATATATATAATCATGAGTGCTATATGTAAAGAAAGAAAGCTCCAGAAAGCTAGACGAAATAGAATTGAAAGGTTTCTCTTGATGCTGGTTGCCGATATGGTCTGATGGGTGAAGCATTCAACTTCTCTAAGGAATTTAGTTCCTGATAGTGCTCTTATGGATGAATATTGCTGAGAAGAAAATGTTGAGGAAATTTATGAAAGAAATGTTGCAAAAGGATTGATCCCTATTTAATATATTGATAAATGGATACTGCAAAAAGGGTAATGCAAAGGAAGCTGACAAGCTTTAGATTGAAATGGAAAACAAAGAGCTTTTTCTAGATGTTGTTACATACAATCTGTTGATCAATAATTCACTTCAAAGAAGGATTACTGCATTAGGCGACAGATTATTGCATAAAATGCAGCAGAATGGCTCAACTCTCATTGGTGGGTATTGTAGGAAAGGTGACATAAGTGAGACATGTAAATTGCGTGATGAAATGGCAGAAAGGGGTTCTATGCCAGATTTTGTTACCTGCAATGCAATAATCGATGGTCTTTGAAAGGAAATGAATATGGAGAAATGGCATATGTTTCCAAACCATATTACTTATAGCATTTCATTGCTGAAGGAAAGGAGAACTTTTCACCACATGAAGAAATGTCAGGGAAGGAAATCATACCTAGCCTTTGATATTCATTGGCATTACAAGGCAATGTGCCGGAGGCAAAAATAATCTTTGTAAAATGTAAAAAAAGGAGGCTCATCTCTGACAAATCTGTTCACACAACCTTCATCTTACTGTGTGGCAATCTATGGAGCAGCAAAGAAATATATTTGATGCTGTATCAACTGATTTTAATAAACAACCTAATGGATAAGACACCTCATGATATCAAGTGGTATGATATCGATAGGCACAAAATGATTTCCATCATAGTAATTGTGATTGAATGGTATAGATGCACATTGACAGGGGGAGCTACACCATCAAATCAATAGTTGTATAATGACAAGGAAAGCTACACCACAGGGGGAGTTAGATCACAGGTCCGCATGATCAAGCATGTTGTAATGTTCTTTTTCTGGTATTCCTTATGGCATGGATACACTAGACTCTCAGAGTTGGGGGCAGACATGTCACAGGTGTTGGTGGGCATCCTTAGCAGGCCCAGGGGATTTTGGAGGGGTTTTGAAGAGTTTTTATGAGGTCCGATGGCATTCGCTTGGTATATTCCATCATCCGTATAGTTTACCTTTCGTTCCATTGCATTCCGATAACTTTCAAAAAACAAAGTTCTTAATGGGCCTGACTCAATTAATTACACTTAAGGTGGCATTTCTGAAGGAATAATTGACAGAACACATTAGTTTAATAGCTTGTTGGAAATGGAACAAGAAGATCTACAGGTCGGGATGGTCACAAGTGATTTTCAGTGATCTAAGGAGGCATGGTGGCCAATTTACTTGTTTCTCGTATTAAAATGAATATTTTAATTGAAATGAAAGAGGGAAAAGTACTCCATGATTAAAATAATAATAAAATAGGAGGTTCTAGAGGGGTTCATTGGATTTATAAAAGAGGAGGAGGAGGCCATTAGAGGACATCTTGGATTTGATATTTCTTCTTGTATGAGAGGTTGAGAACCCGGTTCTCTACTTCATTGGGAGCCCCAGGACGGAAACCCTTGGGTGTGCTAGTGGCTGTTGGATGAAAACCCAACACTCTTGTGGAGATTTCACTCATAAATCTCACAGTGCTTCATTGGAGATTTGGAGAGAGCAGTTTTGCAGCAACGGGTTTGCAACAGTCTTCTCACAGGGTCATCTACATCATTGCCAGAGCCATTCATCAGTTGGGTCAGAGATCTTTTTTGGGTTTGCTCTGCTTGCTTGGCAAGCTTAGGTTCCACTAGTTCTTCATGTTGATGTACTCTTTTCAGCTGATTAATAAAATGACTCAGTGACTTTATTGGCATCTATTTGTGTATCCATATGTCGATTGTGTGTCTATTTACAATTATTTTGATGTTCAAGTTCATTTCTGGTATTTACTGTTAAAATTTTCATTAGGGATATTATAGTGGTATCAGGACTGGTTTTCCTGCTAGCCTAAGGGTTTATTGCAGGTTGATTTTTGTCAAAGGTATGGCCAGATTTCAATAAATGTTCAACAAATTGGTTCTGGCATTAAAAATTCTACAAAAGCAGTGCTTATTTTCACATGATTATTCGACAATCTGAGACATGCTCGAAGATTTCCCAAAACGAGTAAATATACTTGAGCCCAAAAATAGAAAGTGTTAGAATTCATGGCACATGAATCAGAAAGGGGTGCATCAAAATCATTTCTGGATTCAATTAGCCACGCCGTAAAATTGGACCCAGGCGAATCAATTGAGTTGTCACGACCCTATAGCGCAGAGGCACGGGCGTTGCATTTCCAACACGAAGACAGATAGGTGATGCACACCCAACTCAAAGTGTGAAGGAAAATTGATCTAACGTCGAGACTATGAAAGAAATCAATTAAGTTGATGAGTAGACCACAGATCATCATGCTGGGTACATGTAGAAGGTGTCACTGCCAAGATCAAAAGAAGAGTGATTCCATAGTTTGTATATGCTACATGAGGATGAGACTATTCATGAGTTGATCGATTTCCTCTAGGATCCTAAGAAAGATCGAATTATTTATTGCAGATCATGTCATTTCCTACAATGGCTGAGATTTATCAATATTGGCAGAGGATCAGAGGGCTTTAAATATATATATATTTTTTTTGGAGCAGATTAATCTATTAAAGCCAAATTTTGCTCTTAATACCCAGGCCAAGTTCCTTGATTTGGAGGGGGCTGCATTATTATCTTTATAGCAGACTTGTCAAATATTCTCTCATTTTTGTCAATAAGGAAGACCGAGCTATTGAAGGCTACAAAAATATTCTTGGAAAGGCCGATTAGTTTTTGATCCAGAGGGGATTGCATTCAAGGAAGTCATTGGTAAATATTTTTTTTCAAATCTGAAGTATTCCACATACATGTAGCAGCAAAATTTGGGAGGGTTGCATTGGCCTCAAAAATCATTTTCAGAGCCGCTTGTCGACATAGTGACCAAGTTCCAATGTCTGTAACTCTCTGTTTTTCCTAAAAGATTGTAGTAGCAATAAAATGTTTTTTTTTTGAGTTCCCTTTATTGTTGCAATGAACTTTGTAAACATCATTTGAAGCAAAACTATAAAATCACCACCTACAACAGTTTGTCATGAAACAGTTTATCAAAACACCTTATTGAGAAATTCAACAAACTCAGGAAAAAATGGCTTCCTTATCACATCTAAACATGGATCAAAACTTCATGAACTCCCTTAATAAACTAGCAGCAGAAATCAGCAAATCCCTTTCCAAGGGGGTACTCACTTTGCTACAGCAAGAAAAAACTCAAAAAATGCATGAGTTGGGACAAAAATATTTGCACTTGGGATAGATATGAAGCACATGAGAATCACATGGAAAGCCCTTTTCAAACTAGATGAACTAGATGCACTCCTTTCCGAAGTGAACCAGTTAGAAGGGAAGAAACTAGTTTGGGCTCTAAAACCAGCGATGCTTGCATTCATACAACACAAGTTCTTGGGGGAACTTTGTGAAGGGGTCAGACTTCTAGTTGTTTCCTGTCTCAGTAACATTAAGAGGTTGACCGTACCTATACATCCTTACAATGATGATGTTATGAGGAGAGTTTTCAAGATGATAGTATAGAGTTTTCAAGACTTGGACAATAGTACAGGTTCTACCTTTGGGAAGAAGCTTGAGGTTCTAGAAATCATGGCCATGGCTAAACCAACGTTGCATAAAGCGGGGGCGTTTTTTGGAAGCAAGGACGCAGAAGCGTCATTTCCAAAAAATGTAGGAAGTGAAGCGTCTAAGATATATATATATTGCATTTATATTAAAAAAATTATCTAAATTACCAAATTAGTTGTAGAAGACATGAAACCATGCATATTTTTACATAAATCAGGATAGATATGGCATCCATTGTACATCAATGATAAACTATTCCGGCATCAACCATCTAGAATCTAGATTCCTCTTCACTTGTTTAGCCTTTGCCTCTACTTCAATTCTATAGGGATATTAGTCAACATTGCCTAATTTTGATCAAACAACTTAATCCAAGCCTTATAATATGGTAAAGAAAGCTTAATATGCCTGATCAATTATTTTGACTTGAGTGAAGGGTACATAATTGCTAAGTCCATGACAAAGGAGTTCAACAATCAACAACACCAATATTGGGATACATATAGGGCTTGGTGCTCTTGATTAAATTCCAATCACATGCCCTCATACATGATATAATCCAATGAAATGCTACAATCCCTTTGATCTTGAATACTGTTAAGTCTGTTGAATTTTGAATGGGATATGAAATTCTATTTTCTCCATATCAAGTATGATGAGGTTGGAACCACTCTCAAACATCCTGAGTCATTTCATGGTAATGTTAAAAATTTAAGTAAATGGATGGAAATAAAAGATAAAGGAGAATGTCACTTTTATTTTAAGAATTTAACATTACCATTAGGGAGCATCAAGGGGCACTTTGGCAGTGTTCAGAAAGTGCAGTTCCTCACACAACAGTTTGAAATTTCCAAAAACCAAAAAAACCCCCGCGGAACCATGTGAACCGTCCACCTTCTCTCGGATCCGCTCACGATCTGAGGTGGATACACCCCCGAACCTCCATAGATCCGCACCCAATCCTTTCTGGATCCGCAGATCAGGCTGCAGGAACCGTGGAATGGGCCCCCACGAATCCAATTTTCAAGGAATTGCCGAAAAAGGCGAACTGCAGATCCGATTTTCGGAACCGCGATTCCGCCAAAGGATCGGTGGAGGATCCGTACGGGACATGGTTTTGCTTCCAAATCCTTGGGGGTGGGGCCGGTTCCTACAACACTGGTTAGAACATATGAAATCATGTTTGATTTGGGGTCTAATATATTGATCCATCAGATGTTCCGATGCTTCTCTAGCATTAAGAAACATCATCCTGACACGCACAAAACAAACATGTTGTCCATTTTGTCTTCAGTTATGAGAGACCATGATGCCATTTGCAAGAAGACGCAATATGAGTTGTTGGCCATTTGGAAGAAGGAACATGTCATGCAACCAACTCACAAAATAGAAGAAAAAATAGATCAACGACTTCAAAATTAGCCTCTTTGAGGGGGAAACCTCCTTTACATTTCACAAATGAACAATTCTTGGATGATATAAAAGACAAGACCTCCTTTCTTTATATAGGAGTATAAGGGGTCACAATATAATCAGAGCCTACATAACAATTATATTGTAAGGGCACAACAATAACAATAGTGGGCTTCTATGGGGCACAATAATAAAAATATGGGGACTACATGGGCACAACAATACAAGAAGGGGGTTGCACTAATAACAATAAGGGGCTACACTATTAGAATAGGGACCTAACATGCCCCTCTCCTTCAAAAAAAGTGTTGTTGTCAACGCTTGAGTAGTTCTGGATGCTTTTGTATAAAAAACGTTATAGCCAAAAATTCCACGATGCCATGTTTGAATTAGCAAAACCTTAGAATACAAAGCTCTGATACCAAATGTTATGCAACCAGCTCACAAAATAGAAGAAATAGATCAACGACTTCAAAATTAGTCTATTCGATAGGGAAACCTCCTTTACATTACAAAAAAGAACAATTCTTCGATGATACAAATGACAAGACCTCCTTTCTATATATAGGAGTCTAAGGGGTCACAATATGATCAGAGCCTACATAACAATAATATTGTAAGGGCACAACAATAGCAATAATGGGCTTCTATGGGGCACAATAATAAAAATATGGGGACTATATGGCCACAACAATATAATAAGGGGGTTGCACTAATAACAAGAAGGGGCTACACTAGTAGTATAAGGACCTAACAGAACAGTTCATTTCACCTGCCGCTTATGAACTAGCCGAAAGGTTGGTTGAGCAGAACATTGTGTTGTTCAGAAGACAGTTGACCAAGGAGGAGCTGCTCAAGTTCGGTGGATCATGCAGCAAGAATGAGCTAAGGAGGAAGGGACTTTGCTTACTTTGCAAGGAACCTTAGGGACCTAACCACTCATGCTTAAGTGACATTGAGGAGATGACAGAGGTAGGGTAGGTGGAGATTCCTTCTGACTTCCAGGGTGAGGGTTCTTCTTTGGATGAGTCCATGAGTTCATACGAGGATGACTCGGAGGAGTATGAGCATTCATGTGGAATTGTTGACTGCAGGCCAGATTTATATTGTAGTATGTATGGTGAGCAGTCAATGGACCCTATAGGAGACATTCAGGATGATGAGTCACCAGTGACAATTCAACAGGAGCAGCATATGGTAGAGCATGAGTCAATTCAAGAGGATGATATGCACAATATGCATGATGAGTCTTTTGGGGAGATCCAGTTAGAGATTCATGTTGAGCCCATGATGGAGGAGGACGAGCAAAAATCCTTGGAGCTAGCCATTAATGAGTAGCAGGTAGATGTACAAACAGCTAGCAGGGTGGCAAGTTTTGCAAGAATATGTCCTCAGGAGGTGCGAGGGTCTTACAGGATAGTTTTGCAGGAGGTTGGTAGACTGGAGGAGTGTGGATTTTTCAGCCAAATGAGGGTGGATCATTTTGAGATGGTGTTGCATCCATCTTTGGGGCCGACCAACTGACAGAGTTGCAGTACTTTCAAGGAGCATCCCTCTCTAGGAGTATATAGATAGGGCTTGTAAAACATCTTGCCCACTTTTGCCTATTATAGAGAGAGAGGCAGGTTTCCTTAGACAGATCTTGTTGAGCAAGGAGCCATATCAGCCTAGTAGACTTGTTTCTTACACATGTTTCTGTGCATTGATTGGCGATAGATCATCAGTTGGTACCCTATTGACAGAGTATCAATTTTTGTTAGGAGCATTGCACTGCAGGAGTCCTTAGATGTGCGGGATACTAAATGCTCCAATTCGCAGCAAGATGTAGGTTGGCCACTCATTAGTACTTCAGCACAGCATCAACATGGTGAGATTAACCTTGGTCTATGCCAAGGGTTGTGTAATGATACTAAACATGAATGTAAGTGATATACAAAGCATGCAAACAATCTAGCAATTACGAAAACGAAATATACATTAAGCACCCAGGGAAACACTGGAAATAAAGAACTGCTGAGCCATTTTATTACTTCTTCAGGAGAAAAATACAATAGTAAAATACAATGGTGCACCTGGGCTTGTCTCCATGGACAAGCTTGACAAAACCCAGGTGAGAAAATGCCAAACTAAAGGTTGCTACAACTGCTGCACCAAATTGGACAGCATTGCCCCAGAAAATTGCTTTGTCTGATGACTTCGAAGGGCTGGAATCACTGCGTCTCGTGCTCAAAAAATTATGAGATTTTAGCTCCTTGCTCCTTGGCCTAAACCCAGAATAACCCACAAAGGAATTGGCCAAATGTTGAACTCGGAATTTTGGCCCAAATTCACCTTAGCTCCTCTAGTTGCTCGGTGATTTGGGACCCCTGTTTGACCTCATAGATCTACCTAGAAAAGTCTATAAAAATATGGAGTGACATCCTTGCCCAAAACCTAGAAAAACCCGAAAAGGGTTACCCTTGGTTCCAACCTTCAAAAATTGAGCTTTCACAGCTTGGCCCTCCTCCAATTTCGAATTCTGTTGCAGCGACTGATCCTATCAATATCTGCTCCCCCAACTCGAGCAATCCTCCTCAAACAGCCCTCCAAGTGATCTCCTACTTCTCCTGGCTAGATCTAACTCTACAATTCCTTCCTCCAACTCCCACATGAGCCTGGATCCCATAGCCAGACCTACTGCGGCATAGCCCTGTCAAATGGATGGATCATGGAATCCCTTGGCCCTCACCTCTAGTCCCTACATGTGATCACTATATAGACTACATGTATCGTGGGCTAATCTGATGCATGTTAATCTGCCATGTGCCTACCAATGTGTAAAACTGATGATCGCTGGGAGCCACGTGTGCCAAAGAGCTACCCCTGAATGCAACCAAAAGATGGGTATCTAATACCCGTAATCGACTCAGGGTATGTAGACCCCTCTTGTCCTTGCCAACCATCTCCCCTGGGTCTGCCATTCGCCCTCTCGATAATGTGCCAATACAATGTCTGGAGGTCGGACACACACTAGAAAATTGCCTCAATCATACACGGTATCCTCTGCTAATGGATGGTACACGGTATCCTCTGCTCATGCATGGTCCTGACATGCCCTGTGGAAAGAGTGACACATGTCTTCCTCATGACTTGCTCCCTAAGCGTAGGCTCACTGATGAACGATATGCCACCCCTGCAGATGATCAGCTCATCCCTCGACCTGTGGTTGTCAACTCGTGCACTGACCCAATGCCACCACTGAGACGTCTCTTCCCTAGTGTGTTGAGTGTCATCCCAATATCTCGAGTGAGCTCCCTGTCCCCAGCTGCTGGCGCCCAAAGTGTCAAAGGACAACAGCCAAGTCGCCTATACATGTAAGTGATGTATAAGAGGGACAGGCATGTGAGTCACCGTGGATACCATCAAGCATCGCTCATCTGTGTCCATGTCGATCCTCGGTGAAGTACACCCAAAGGTATGCTCGGTGTCTCCATCTATAAGTCTCCTTGGAGGCAACCCTCCAAGACCTCGCTGTGCAACACCATATGCCCTTGCATCCCACTGAGTATCCTTGTAGTCCTTGACCTGGCACTGTACCCTACAGCCTATCCCTGTACACCACTGGATATGTTGTGCTACTACTGTACCGTCTTGTACCATCTCGTATCCTGCCTGTGTCACTATATCTGGCTCTCCTCATGTGTACACGATGCGAGGTGAGTTGCTTAAAGCAAACCTACATCAAACAACCACACATCTCCTTGCTCCTCTACAAGCCACTTCTCATCACTACATACCTCTATACAACACTGGATGCTAGGTTCTAAAATTGGGTCTGTATGCATTAGGTCACATCCCTCTGCATAACACTGGACTCTGCGGCATATCCTTGTGCACCCCTGGGTACCACTGCCTACTGTCGTACCACCCTGTATCATATGCCATCCTGCATGTGCCAACGCATCCACCAATCTGCCAGTAATCCCTCCATGATGTGGACTAAATCTCCTCATCTGCCCTGAAAGGCCTAAGCGGTCTGACTCCTTACCTGCCAATGGGAATGAAACTATTGTGCCTATCCTCAGTAACTCCAGTGTCCAATATACCAATGAGAGAGCACCATCTCCATGTAATTCCCTATCCGATGGTCTACCGATGCCACCTCCTCCTACCAGCTCCTTCCATAGTAGGCTAATCACCCTATGACTCCATGCACAATCAATATGCCAAGACAACTCATGAAATTGGTCTGCCCCCCTGTCAAACCATCTTGTCACTAGTGTTGTCCTAAGCTCCAATGGACATTTGAAAATGTGTGTGCGCCCAAATGTCGGATCTATCACGCAGCTACTACCATCACCTAACGACTCTATGATGTGATGGGAAATGCCCCCGGATCCCAATAACAGTCTGACCCTCAAGTCCCTATGGTTATCCATGGCCTCTGCTGAAATGTGGCCATAGATGTATCCAATCGCCTGGCCTACTCCATCGAGTACCAGCTCAGTACCACTCGCCATGAAATCCCAAAGGAGGGATCGAATGTACAATCCCTTGTGGAAGAAACAAGCCCTCCGAGTTGATGCAGTGTCATACTCAGCTCTTGCCGCTCAGTCCTACTAACCTGACCTTCTCCTAGGGTATGTCTAGACAACGCTGACTCCCTCAATCCAAGGGATCTCCATGGCACCAAGCCCTACCCATCCAAATCTAACTCCGAACCTGTGGAACAACACAGAATGTCTGCCTCCCCATATGATGAAACCCTCTGTGAACCCCAATGTGTCTTCACATGAGCGAACTATATCACCTTCTGCCACAAATTTGCTCATCACGAGTGATCTATTGATCAACTGAATCCCTGCATCTCATAGCCAGACCTGCGCGGCATAGCCCTATCAACGGATGGAATCCCTTGGCCCTCATCTCTAGTCCCTACATGTGATTACTATATAGGCTACATATATGGTGGGCTAATCTGATGCATGCTAATCTGCCCTGTGCCTGCCAATGTGTAGTACTGATGATCGCTGAGAGCCACATGTGCCAAAGAGCTACCCCCTGAATGCAACCAAAAGATGGGTATTTGATACTCGTAATCGACTCAGGGTATGTGGACCCCTCCTGTCTCTACCAACCATCTCCCGTGGGTCTGCCATCTGCCCTCTTGATAATGTGTCAATACAATGTCTAGAGGTCGGACACCTACTGGAAAGTTGCCTCAATTGTACATAGTATCCTCTGCTCATGCATGGTCCTGACATGCCCTCTGGAAAGAGTGACACATGTCCCCCGCGTGACCTGCTCCCCAGGTGTAGGCTCACTAATGAACGATATGCCACCCCTGCAGATGATCAGCTCATCCCTCAACCTGTGGTTGTCAACTCGTGCACCGACCCAATGCCACCATTGAGAAGTCTCTTCCCTAGTGCGTTGAGTGTCATCCCAATATCTCGGGTGAGATCCCTGTCCCCACCTGCTCGCGCCGAGAGTGTCAAAGGACAACAGCCAAGTCGCCTATGCAAGTAAGTGATGTATAAGAGGGACAGGAATGTGAGTCCCCATGGATACCATCGAGTATCGCTCATCTATGTCCTTGCTGATCTTGGGTGAAGTACACCCAAAGGTATGCCTAGTGTATCCATCCATAAGTCTCCTTAGAGGCAACCCTCCAAGACCTCATTGTGCAACACCATATGCCCCTGCATCCCACCGAGTATCCTTGTAGTCCTCAACTTGGCATTGTACCTTGTAGCCTATCCCTGTACACCATTGGATACGTCGTGCTACTGTTGTACCACCTTGTATTGTCTCATATCCAGCCTGTGTCACTGTATCTAGCTCTCCCCAGGTGTACTCGATGCAAGGCGAGTCGCTCAAAGCAAACCAACATGCTACATCAAAAAACTGTGCATCTCCATGCTCCTCTGTAGGCCACTGCTCATCACCGCATACCTCTATACAACACTGGATGCTAGGTTCTAAAATTGGGTCTGTATGAATTAGGTCACATCCCTCTACATAAGACTAGACTCTACGATATATACTTGTGCACCCCTGTGTACCATTGCCTTTTTTTGTTGTTAAAATTGGCAACCAGGGCAAAACTTCATGTGGGTCATCTTATTCATGGCTGATAATATTTTTATTAGATTCCTCTCGTTGAGAGATGTAGGATTGATATAAAGATCATCCGATTCCGATAAGTATTCATGGAGATATGAATTTATTTTGATTATGGAATTATTATCAAGAAGACCTACAACTCATGTAGGCTCAGAAGTCCCACAGTCGCATCTATTCAAACACCAACGTTGTGTATAAATATAAGAGGACTTTTCCTCATTTGCACTCACTCTTCTCATCACATCTCTCTCTCTCTACTGCGCAGAAATGAGTCTCTTCTCTACTGCGCAAAAATGGGTCTCTCTCTCACACATGTGACGCCGGAAGCTGTTGAACCTGAAGCTACAACTGCAGATCCAAAGATTGACTTGCGTGGCCTAGAAGATCTCCTCTTTGGAACTGCGTTGTAGGTTCATCTGAACCTCCTCTGAAAGCTGCAACTTTTGGTGGTCGAATGAAGTCAATCCGATGAACAGTTTGCAAGATATCGACTGCCCTAGTTTGAAGCCGGAAACTGCTGAAACTGAAGCTACAACTGCAGAAGTAAAGATTGACCTGCGTGGCCTAGAATATCTCCTCATCTGAACTACATTGCAGGTTCATCTGAACCTCCTTTGAAAGCCGCAACTTTTGGTGGTGGAATGAAGTCAATCCGACGAACGGTTTGCAAGATATCGACTGCCCTTGTTTGAAGCCGAAAACTGCTGAAACTGAAGCTGCAACTGCAGAAGTAAAGATTGACCTACGTGGCCTAGAAGATCTCCTCATCTGAACTGCGTTGTAGGTTCACCTGAACCTCTTCTGGAAGCCACAACTTTTGGTGGTGGAATGAAGTCAATCCGACGGTCGGTTTGTGAGATATTGTTTGCTCTAGTTTGATAATGAAGCCGCTAACGCTGATGCTACTAATCTAGGGTTTGCTACTGCTGATATGAATCAGATTTATTGTACTATTTCTCTCTGCTGAATTATTGAAGATAAAAGCAGATTTGATCAAAGGGTTTCCCCACACATTGTGGGGTTTGTCCCTGGCTAGCCGCCACATCTTGTGTCCCTTATCTTGGCTTGTTTTCTGTCGATCGTTTAATGTTCTATTTGCACTTTACTTTATGTACATGTGATTGCTAATCTGTCGAACATAATAAGAAAAAAAAGTAAACTGTTATAAGCATAGAACATACCATAACTTAACATGGTATCGGAGCTGAGGCGAAGACAAAGCCCGAGCAAGAGCAAGAGCAATCATTGAAGAGAAGATTGGCAAGGCTATCCTAAAATAACTATGGAGTCCTCAACACTCTTCCCTGCCAAAGACAAGCTCCGTGAAAAAGCTGACTATCACGGATGGAAGATGTCTATCGATCTAACCCTTGAGAATCAAAGAGTGTTGGATCATGTGAGAGGCAATATTGATGAGCCTCCATCAAATGCATTCGTTGCTGCCTGGAACAAATGAAAAATGGAGAAGTCAAAACAAAGAAGATCATCCAGGACTCTATCGACAAGCACTTGATGGCCTACATCTATGAACTGGACACCTCCAAGGAAATCTACGATAGACTGAATTACCATCCGAATGGTACGTGTTCAGGACTACTCTTCTGAACTATAATGTAATTCCTGGTTTCAAGGAATTAATGGCTAGATGCATTCAAGAAGAAACAAGGGAAGAAGTGCAAGAAGTGCCCATGCCTAAAGGTCCTCCTACTGCCTTTTCTTCTCATGTTAAGAGAAGAAATAATTCCAGGACTAAATTAAAAGGAAAGGTTGGACCTAATCGTGGAAGAAAAGGACGATGTTACATCTGCGATAAAGCAGGTCACTATGCAAGGGAGTGCCCTGATAGAAAGGACTCACATCGAGACGATTATCAAAATCCCTCTGATGGCAAATCAAAGGAATGACAAATTCAACAGCAAAGATAAGAGGAGAGCTGGGGATCGAGGAAGAGGACAACCATTCAAGAAGACTAGAAAGTCCAGGATGTATTAAATGCACCTAACCTCAAAAAAAACCTTGTGTCCATCTCAGCAATGGAAGACAAAGGCTATAAGGTTGATGGAAGTCCGCTAGGTGTCATGTCTTGTGACACAACTCTTCAGTCCGAACTTTGGCATCGGAGGTTTGCCCACCTTCATTACAAAGCTCTACCCGATGTAAGTCAGATATGCCCAAATTCCAAGTAGAGAAAGAAGGTGTATGTCCGGGATGTGCCGAAGGAAAGCTCAAAAGGGGACCGTTCCCCTCAAGCCAAAGCAAGACCTCTGATATATTACAGTTGGTTCACTCAGGCATATC
>APFE031197514.1:0-11207 GCA_000404065.3 Pinus taeda
ATGGAGTGCTAGGCTGTACATAACAAGGAGCAACAGTTTGGTAGACAGTTTGGAGTCCTCAAAACATGTTCCTAGTAAGAGGGGCATAAGTGTTAGAGGAATTGGTGCCCCCCTGTGGATAGCCATAAATTTTTTGAGTGTGTGGCAAAGGATGTGAAAGGGTTCCAATGATACCATCAGCAGAGTGAGATGCCCCCAGTTCATTGGCACTTGCAGGACGAGGGAGGTATGGAATGATAGTATATATATAACCGAATTGCACATAAATCATGTCATATCATAGAGCGGTATGGAGATATTCTTCATTTGTCCAAGGAAAATAGGATGTGACATCTTTTCTAATGGGTGCTAAAAGGCTCCTAAGAAAGCAATCTAGATAGACATGAACTTCAAAGGATGGGGCATGTCATGTGCTCCTCCTTCAACGCCACTCTTGAACATGGTCAGAAAGGCGAGTAGCATAGGACTGACAGAATGCGATCAATAGCTCCATACTATTGTCGTAGCAGAGAGGTAACTAAAAATATGAGAGGAATTCTTTAGCAAGTGTCATGAAAATAGAATGAGATGTGGCATGTTGGTATACATACCATTTTGCAACATCTCCAGTGAGCGTGTGTTGGAATAGCTAAAGACAAATGGAGTCATTGGTAATGGAGTTGTATGAAAACCACATGTGCAAGGATCGAACATGGTTGGTAGGATCCTCTCCAACGTTACCCTCAAACTTTGGGATGTCAGAGGGAAGATTAGTTGGCATAGAAGCCCAAGTAGCATCATGGTCTATGGGGTCATTTATTAACTGGATAAAATTCGGTAGACTTAACACAGTGTGAAGTAGGAAAGTGTTCCCTCTGTGGATGTCATTTATTAACTGGATAAAATTCGGTAGACTTAACACAGTGTGAAGTAGGAAAGTGTTCCCTCTATGGATAGAGGCAACCCCTCTAGCCCTAGAGTGGGTCTAGTCATAGCAAAGACAAAACAACAATTGATTCCCTTAAATAGTCATTCTTGGAGGCCTACCTCAAACCGGTGGTTGATGAAGTTCCGTTGCACTACTCCAGCTTCTGTTTCCTTCTCCTTAATCAGAAATCAACCTAAAACAACACAAGATAATGACAAAGCACGTAACAGGGAAACAAAAATGATCTATTTACTCATAAAGTCACGAAATCATGAGCTATCAAGTAAATTACATACAAGACATAGGAAATAATCATTGATTTTATTAATAATAAATCAAGAGCAAAGTTTACAACCTAGTCTTGATGTCGCAAGCGGGTCCAGCCAGTATGTTTCTTCAAACATTCACTCCCAAGGATGGGTCTCCAAACTAAACAATATCTCTCTCTCACTCATAAGCTTTAATACAAAGTTAAGGGCACTCTATAACCTCTTACAAACTATAAGAAATCCCACAAGTCACACTCACACCGAAGCTATCTACCAAACTTAAAAGCATTAGCAGCACTGTGCAACCAAAAGAACTAGTAACTCGCTGATCATAGCAATGGTGAGTGATTTTGTAGGAGGAGGAGCCTCCATGAAATGGGGGAGAGGGAGCTTATCCTCAAGAGAGGTTGCACAAGAGGTGGAACCACCATCCCATAGGTGGAAAGGTGACCCAAACTGACCCAACAACCAGCTTTAGAAACATCCATAATGCCGACTATTTGAACTAATTTGCCAAATCTGGATCATTGTCGGTTGTGAACTGGGGACTAGCGACGATGTCGCAACAATATATTGCATGACAGAGAATTATTGCAGATTTTAAGGGTTTACTAGAAATGATGCAGAAATTTAGTCAAAAAGGGTTAATCTTCAGCATTAGAGAGCATTTGACACATGACATAGCAGAGGGACTGAGATGAGGACAGTGACAAATTACTGTGTAAGAAATGCCCTCGAAAGCATGACACCCAAGAGAGTGGGAGGGGTGAAATTCTTTACGAAACTATCTGAACTGGAATACCACCTTGAAGAACCTGTAGGCATAAGTACAACTCATATCTCAGATAGTGAAATAAATGTAGTGTAGGCATGGGCGCAGCCATCCAAAAGACATATGAAACTAGGTCTGTGGTATGGATGCAGCCATCTAGTTGATAACACCATGATAAAGGTATGGTCACAGCCATCCATGAAGACTCGGGCATGGTTGCAACCATCCATCAAAGAGTCATATATGTAATCATGAACCAAACCATGTAGCCCATACATATGTAATCTTAGTTCGGGGTCTTGAAACCCAACCAATCATAGTACAAATTCTAGCTTGCGAATAGATGTGCTGAGGTCGAGCATGATAGAAAGTCACTTGATTACCAGTCAATGATGAAAACCATCAACAAGTGCAAGAGAAACCACCAATAATGCCAATGGCTCTTAAGGTACTGTCTAGTACAGTACACTAAGTGTGAAAAATGAGCTGAAGTGAAACACTCGTGGAATCACCCAATCTAAGACCAATGATGAAAGTCTATCGTTAGGCATGAACAACTTTCTATTGAGGCATGCAAGCTCCAAGGTACGAAAAGGGATCTCTAAATCAATCTCCTGGATAATAAGCTAGTGTCAACAGGATATGCTCTGCTGCAGGAGGGACATAATGTTTCCCCCATCAATGACACGAGATAAAGAACAAATGGTATATGGTGAAGCAGAGTATCAGAGTAGGAGGTAAGGGCATAAACTACAGAAGGATTATACTCTTGAACATATTGGTGACACGACACCGAAATGAGGTAGCATTCTGGTACCAAGGGATCAGAGGCTTGATGGAGAAAACATAGATCATATGGAATGAGGTAAAACAACAACCCAAAACCCCGAAAGACCAAGTGACGACGTGTGGATATCCCAACCCGACAAGAAGAAAAAGTGTTGATTTTCAAGAGTGACTAGCTGCCATAGGTAACCAATGATGACTTCCAAACTTTTCCCCCACCATTGCTGGTGAGTACCCGAATTATTTTTTAAAACAAGCTTGAAGGGGATAACATATGCATGTAATATAAGTTCGACCTTTAGACAAATCCAACCTAGTAATAGTTTAACGAGCCCTAGCGAGGAGAAGCTCGAGCCTCATCATGGTGACGAGTCTAATTTTTTTAGGGTTTAGCAGGTCTGACATAGGTAAAACTCAGAGTCTTTTTCATGTTTAGAGTGTTTGAAAAAGACATGGAAAAGAAAACTCCAAGGGGGTCCTTTTTCGTAAATTTGTGTCCCTTGAACCCGAAAAGGTAGAAAATAATACTCGAGAGAACCGCTTGACCATTACGATCATGGAGTACTTTTCATAATTAATGGCCTTGATTTGAAAAAGTAGAAAAGCAATCGAAGACACGTCATTCTATAACCAGTATCAAACTTGAAACGAGAAAAGTCTGACAATCTTTTCATGTTTTATACGGTCATAAAAGAGCTCAAAGTAGACCACCTTTTATCTCGCTTAATGAGTCAAAAGGGAAAAACTCAACAATATTTTCATCTTTAATAAGTTGGAAAAGATCTTAAAGAAGACTTGTCCTAAAGGAATGAGTGGTAAAAATGGTAGCAACTAGTTTCGACAATGGTGGAACTGTTCAAAACATGTAATGGTTAAGAGGTTGGCTAATAAAACCACTCATCGTTGTAGTTCCTCTACAAAGGAAAAACAACCAAGTGAAAGCATATGATTGACCAAAGAGATGGTGGTGATGGAACAAAACAACCAAGGCTCATCTAGCAAAATTTAGTAGATAAAAATAGCAATCACGAGATGTAAATCGGGTATGGGTTCATTTTTACACAAGCTTGAACCATGGAGAACTTTGCTTGGATTTGATTTCATGTTTACACAAGCTTGAAACAAAAAACTATGCTTGTTATAAGCTCACATACCCCCAACATAATGATGCAAATCAATGTACATGCCCCACAAGCTTCATTGCATTCAACGAGGTGGATGGAATGAAGGTTCACTTTCGAGATCTTGGAAAGACTTGACTCGGATTTTACGAGATCGTAATCAAAGACTCGATTTGGAAAAGGGAGTTGTTTCATTTTTTAATGAGGTTGACACAGTAAAAGAACTATCCTCATAACCCTATTTTATTTTTAACAAGGTTGACACAAGATCAAGAACATTCCTCAACACTCCTTATTTCATTTTTTAACCAGGTTGACACAATATCAAACTATCCTCGAGACTCCTTGTTTCATTTGTTAACTAGCTTGACACAAGACAAGGAACTATGCTCCATGACCCTTTTTTCCTTTCTTAACGAGGTTGACAAAAGATCAAACTATCCTCGAGACTCCTGTTCATGGGCTTCTGGGGAACATGGCTCCCAAGAGATCTTCGCCGGATGGAAGAAACATGCTCTGGGAGGAACACATGTCATGAGACACCAATGAAAGATTGAGTTCCAATGCCCCTAGTACATGATTTACGAGACAATCTGCATGATCATCAGCAGAGGTGGAGATGGAACGGGTAGCCACATAATTGACCTGTGGCTGGGAAGGTATTGCTTGCAAGCAAGTACCGATAGGGGATGACAGCTGCAAAGGAGGCACCGGGGGACTAAAGAACGATAATTGATCAATGGTCACCATTCTTTCATTGTGTGGAAAACAAACCACATAGAAAAGTGAAGAGATGAGGGCCCCAATGGAAAAAGCATAGTCGCGGCCAAGGAGAAGACTGAAATCTAAAGCACCTTGGACAACCATCACATCGATACAGACAGTTTTGCCTCCCAAAGTAATAGGAAACTTCGGGAGGATCCCTAGAGGTTGATTGGTCCCTCCGTCAATTGCCAACAAATTCTGCATGACTAGCACAAGCTATGGGGAACCCAAAGCTTGCCAAGTAGTGAAAGGCATGAGGCTAACCGATGCACCCTCATCCAAGACAGTGCCATGTACTACCTTATCATAGCCATGTACTATAATCTGGAGAAGCACATAGGATGGAAGGTGGAATGTAGTCAAATGGATCTAGTCGAAGGAAACGATTGAACTACTTGGTGGGGATTTCATATGATTGCCCTCCTGCTCTATAGGAATTGAATAAGGACCCTCTGAATCAGCTGGGATAGGAGGGTTGTTCTCAGACTCAGGAGAATCTGACGAGATGAGAAGAACATGAGCAATATAAGCATGATGTTCCTCTGGAACAGAGTGATTGAAAGGTGGTGAATCCAAGTCTACACTCTCTCCGACCAATGGTTGGTCTTGAACAGGCTAATCACAGCCAAGTCCAGGAAGAGAAGGGTGGACAAGAGAAGAATCTAAGTTAATCTCTTTGTCAACCAAGAAAGTTCTGAAGAGAGCCTTTGATAACCAATAGGAACCTGAGGTAAAGAAGCTAAAAGACCTTCCAAAATGGTTAAAGCTTTACCTATGAGCAGACAAAGGTGAAGGGGATGGTTTCCTTCACACAGTCTATAGGGGAATCAAATCTTCCCTTTATTCTTACTGCTGCCAGTTGATAGGGTAGCATCGTCATGAGCTTCAGAGGACAACGAGGGACGAGCCAAGTCATGAACCCATACTTCTAAGATCCTAGGGATACTAGGACAATCACGAAGAAGATGGTCACCCTTGAACAATTTACAAGGAAATTTAACCTTTCGCGGAGGAGTAGAGGGTGGTCCGACCTGTTATGCTCCTATACCAATAGGTGTCATATTTCATGATTGACTTGATGAGCTCTGTAATATGTTCATACCTTTTCTTGTTGCAAAAGTTTTCCATATTGTCAAAAAATAAAAATAAAAATAAAAAAATGTAAAGAGGGTATACCCTAAAAGAAAATCAAAGGGTAAAAAGAATAAAATGGTCAAAAAAGTGAAAGAAATGAACCCCAAACAAAAAATAGACCAGGAAAGTGTGCAAGTCCAAATGCTACTACTATTTCATTTTCTGTAATAAGCAATTGTGTGCAACTTGTTAAACTTTTGCCACAATTTATGAAGAGTCAAACAACTCAAAATTGGCTCATTCATATTTGAATTTCATGTTGTAGAATAGAGAATAAAATCTAACCAAATTGTTTAAACTTGGCTGATAAGTAGATAGGTAGAGCAAATTAAAAGGAGCTCCATAGTGTAATATGAGCCCTTGGATGTAATAAGTGTAGACATAGGTAAGCTTTCCATGTAAAAGAAAAGGATGATTTGATAAGGTTTTTCTAGTCTAAGTGCACCAAAATAAAGAAGAAAAAATGTCAGGTTAAAGTAGGTAGAGTAGGTAGATGGTGTTGCAGAATGATACTTGTGATGAAAAATGTTTCTAAATGTGTTTAATTTTGCTTTTATCACAAAGTGCAAGGAAGACATTTCACTTGATGCATTTCAAGCGAGACAAGGTTAAATAACTAACTTCCATTCACATTTTCCCTAAACACTTCACTAATTTCCCCTAAGCATTAAGGTCTTTGAAAGTCAAAGGGGCTTAGAGCATTTCTCTAACTTTTGGAGGGACCGAACTGTCGGCCCAATGATCTAAAAGCTTGAATGCTCATAAATCATCCATCCATTATTCATCTCCTTTTCATAAAGTTTATCCTAACTAAAAAACCTAGTTTACTTAGGAAAGGCATTATATCACTTAAAAAACCCCTTTAGCCTAAGTTTAAACATAAATTCCTAACATTTTAGCTTGGCACTTATTATTTCATTTCATATTAAATTTTAACCATTATTATATAACTCCTGAAAATTATTAACCCTTCCCGTATTAATGTAATTAGATAAAACCCCCACACTTTATATAATTCCCGCCCCGATGGTGTATAACCATTATATAGTTAAAACAGGGATTAATGCGTTTATTTTAAACTTATTAAAAACATTCCCGCCGCACATAGGGATTAATTAACCACCCAGGTTAATTAATAACCGTTACCCCAACCAATCGCAGTTCACCCGATATGATTTATTAATGGTTAATTATATTGGGCCTGCATACATAAACTCCTCCCCTACTTCACTTCATGTCCACCACCCGATTGTCCCCCCATCATTTTACGGTCAATGATCATATCGCGAACCCCCCTAGTGAACGCGCTTTAACTCACGATCACCAAGCGGTTTTCCACCGTACCCTCACCACGCGTCGCCCGCTCCATATGCTCGCTCGCCCTTGGCCAAATACCACTTGACCCCAAAAGTGGTGCGGGGTAAATCGCTTACCACCCTCCATGTAACGACAAAACGTCCCATCACGCTGACGTCATCAACCCAATAAATGCCAAAAAGGTCATGCCAACCCAAATTTCGTTAAAAACAATGATAAAACATCATTTTCACTGTAAAGCACTGTGTCTAGCTCCCATGCAAATTAGCAACCCAGTCCACCGTTCCAGCTTTTCAACCGCCACCTGACCAGCAAGACTACAGTACAAGCTTCACAACCTGTCAACCAACCTGCCATTGTATAGTTTTCCTCCTTAATCCAGGTATTTATCCATTTTTTCCCTACAACCCTGCAATTTTAGTTTTCCACTGGGAATTCTGCCAGATAAAGCCAAATTCAAGTTAAAAACAGTTTCTAGCTGCCATAAAGAGACCCCAAAACAATTGTTTAGTCCATTTTTCCCACAAGAAATCTAAACTCCGGTTTGAATACACAAGAACCAAATATGGAAACTCCCATAGCCCTAAATGTCGTGCCCATGAACGCACCCCATAAAGACTTAGATTATTTACCCCTGGCCGAAAAATATTTCTAGATAAAAGACCTATCTAGTGATAGTAACATCTTAAAACCTTTTGCCAAATCAGAGATAGTCATCTGAATAATTCTGACTTTTTTGGACTGTGGGAATCCAATATTCCCATGTATTTCCTCCCCTCAGTCCATGTTTTCCCAGATATCATTCATCAATGTTGTGCCAACTATGACCCTTTCCATAGAGCAGTTATGTCCCCATCCCAAACTATTCTTTTTCCCATAACTGCTAAGTCCATTAATGAAATTATACAGTTCCATTCCACTCAGCCCCTTGCTCCTCTTTCCCTGGGATATTTGCTCGAAAAAGCCCCTCAATTGTCCAAATCAGAGATAACTCGTATTGCTCAGATGTTTATGTTACCAAACTATCAACCCAATGGTCCACCTCTTTATCTACAGACCTTTCTCACTGAAACTAGTATACTTATTGTTGACATGATATCCATGATCATGGGATTTAATACCAGTGAATATGTTGATGATATTACTCTAGTTTTGTTGTCAATATTCACTCCTGGATAGCCCCTTGCTCTCAAGTATGACTATGCCACTTTCATTGCCAATAAAATCCATGATCAATTCGTGAGCTTGGATAGGGAAGGAGTTTTCAAATACACATCTTTTATATACCATATTTTTTTATATCATCAATGAGACAACTTTCCTTTCCCTGTCAGGAAATTGGACTCAAAAGGAAATCAAAGGTCTGTGATCTTTTGGATGTCAATCTTTCATAAAACTCTGGAGTCTCCTTATACCTATAATGAATTCATTGACTGGTTTGTACATCCAGCATCCACTCCGTTGATAGGAGTTCCCCCTCCTAGACTCACCAGTGACATGAAAAAGATTCTCCAACTCTCCAAGCAGTACAAGATAGGTGACTGGTACCTGTACTAAAATTACATAGAAATCAGAATGTATGGGTGTGAACTTTGCCCTTTCAAGTTGCCAAAATATGTGCCCATGAGATTGTTTGCACTTGAGTATTTTAGACAAATCATAAATGCAAACTTAGTCCATTTTTGTAGTGCAAAGAAGAATGCCTAGTTAAGAATAAAGAACCAACTAGGCCCATATGTCATCAATTCTAGGGATGCATGGCAAGAAGCTGAAAAGATTTTAGAAGACCATCTTAGATTGAAGAAGAGTTTTTGGTGGGTGCCATATGACCCAAATAGTTTCATATGTGATAGAAGAACAAGAAACAGGTTATCAGTTTATATACATCACAGGATCCCAGAAATTGAACAGTTTGCAAATCAGGATGAATGGGTAGAAGGGACCCTAATAAAAGAAATTAGGGAGCAAGAAAAGATGGAAATGGCTATGAAAGATCTTGAAAAAACCCTTGACCTAGACTCTTTTGGACATGTATTCTTCAAGCTACCTCAACAATCAGGAATTTGCACATCCTCTGCTGGAACTTCTCAACAGTCTCCACAGGAAGCCATCATACCAGCTACATCCAAAGGCAAGGGACTACAGAGTAACCTACAATGATAGATCAGCCTGCAAAGTCCAGAGAATAGAGTCAAGTCCACATTCCTCCAGCCCAAACTAAAGCAGCAGAAGTTCCAGCATTGCAAACTCCTCTAAATGAGGAAAGAAACAAAAAGAGGGATAGAGAAACCATCACACTTATCAGTGGACCAACATAACAACCTGGAGAAAAGAGACTGAATCCTCTGTCAGAAGAGGACATAATTGAAGAAACTATAGATAGCTAGAGATAAGAAAGAGCCATCTAGAAAACTACATCATTGGGAGTAACCTCAACTAGCTCACAAAGGTAGAAGTTGGAAAGATAGCACAGTGTAGAAGTATCTTCCACCAGGCTACAAAGCAAACAGGCCTGAGACACTAAGAAGAATTTCACAGAAATAAAGGCCATGAATCACCCAATAAGGCTTCAAATTTACGGTCAATATCTAAAAATGGCCCCCACAAACCAGCAGAGATTAATGTCAGCCTATGACATTAAAGAAGGTAAAATGATAATGAGTTATTTTAAGCCAAAGGTGCAGCAACCCTAATCAGCAGTAGACTATATCAGAACTAACTTGGAGGTCCTGGCCAAAGATGTTCATCCTGTGGACTAGATTTAGCTTCATAAGAAGATTGGGGAAATAGTCTATTCCACACTTACTGACAAAGCAATGCTAGCCCACAAATTGCAAAATTCCTTGGACAACACAATAGCTCAATTACATTTGGAGAAAGCCTCTTCTATGGCCATAGGTAACAAGATCAAATCACTAGAAGATATCATTATTGGATTAGGACATGATCCCAAATATTCTAAAGGTATAAACGCACTAATTAAGAAAAAGGAAGTGGACATTGCGGCCCTAAGGAAATAGCTGAACTGCCTCCTTTAACACATCCATAGACTACATAAGTTATACAAAAGAAATCAGAAGAAGATATGGTGGACCTGCTCCTAAAACTTAACAAAAGATTAAATGATACAGAGCAAGCATTGGAAAAAGTACTAAAGGAAAAGTAGGGAGATTCGACCTCTCGGCCTCCTTAGGTAATCCCCATAGTCTCAACTGCAGTAGCTACAAATGTCTCAGCAGTCACAACAGAAGTAATTACAAGTAGATCAATAACAGGTACGTCAACAATAGGCACAACACCAGGTAACAGTACTAACATGAGCACTGAAGAATTGATAAAAGCCATGGAGGAATTGAGATTGCAGGTTACAGAGTTGAAACAAGTGAAAGAGCAATTGGCTAAGGTAGAGAAGAATGATGACATCTCCAAAATAAGTGTTGTGGAAAAAACTAAGGAGATTAAAGCCTTAGAAATTAAAGTAAAAACATTAGAAAAAGAGCTCACTTTTGATAAGCCCTTGATAGTGTTATCACTCAGGTTGTCCCTAGGCTCCTATTAGGGATACGGCCGAGGTAACCACAAACCAATATTATGATTGCAGGTTCTAGCCCACCTGCAATCGGAGAGGGCTCTCTCCTTTAGATTCAACCTCAGTTGATCTGGATTGAACCTTAGTTGATGATTTTAGGCTAGCTTTCTGACTTCAAGGGAATGTTGAATGTGATTGGGAGGAAGGTAGGATTCTCGAGTAAAGAGGCACAGTAAGGTGTTATAAGTTCTGAACCATTGGGCATGGATTCACAGATTGAGGCATGCGAGCGTTTTCTTGGTCACAAGGGGATACGGAGCAGGATAGCCACGCAGGATACAACATTCAAGCTGCTGAAAGTACGGAATGAACATCAGGGATGAAAGGAAAAAGAGAATCATTTCATCATGCTGACAGAAGGGAGAAATGGATGAGTGGGATCCCGGAGCAGTTAAGAATTCCAAAGACATGCATCCATATACGAACGAAACACGGTAAACTAGAGCAGTTAAGAATTCTAGCTCATGACCGTTTCAGAAGAAAACATCGAAAAGTGCAGAAATTGAACTTAAGGTGTACTTAAACAAATCTTAAGCTATTCTTTTTT
>APFE031197518.1:0-12843 GCA_000404065.3 Pinus taeda
GACACAGTTATTTTTGGACAATCGTCCCCGAAAAAACCCAACTTGGGAAAACTGGTGCAGTAGTTCTGAGGGTTTTTATTATCAAGCAAATTTTCTTGAGTACACTAGGTGTCAAAATGGCTCACCCGACAAAGATAAAAAATCTGGCAGTAATACCTCTCTTCGGAAGTAGATAGTCTAAAAGTCTTCCCCATGAAACCCTCTCCAGCACAATTTGAAGCACTGAATCAGCCCTCCTGGTCTCTGTGTCAGCCTGAAACCCTCTGCGTCAGCCCTCTGAGGCTCTGCAAAGCCTCTCTCACTCTCTGCATCACTCCTGCAGCCTTTGTGTGGATGATGCAGACCCTTCTAGCTTCTGCTCAATCACTGCTAGCCTCTTCGTGGCTCCCTCTGGCTTTGCGTCTGCCTCTCTGCCTCTATGCTGGTCTTCCGACATTATTTCTGCCTCTCTTCTATGCACTCACTTCCCCTCGCTGCAACTCAGATCACTTCGAATTTTCTCAGCAAACCCCACTCCAAAAAATCGAATTGACTAATCAATCTTGGTGAATCTCCAACTGACCTTCAAGCCTCCTCTTATAATTTTCTTGTTGAGTCTTCAATGACCGAGATTACATCTCTAATCAATGACTAATATTAGATTTGGCTTGATCCATGTCATTTAGAACCTGCTATCCCAGTTTTATATTAATACCCATTAATATTTTATTTTTCCTAAGTTCAAACTTAGGAACTTCATTAAAAATATTAATTATTTTAATATCTCCTTCATTGGGCAGAATTTCCCCAAATCATTGCTGGTTCTTGGAGATCTCATGTGCTTTAGCCTCTACACCAATTTCATGGCTATATCACATCCGATGCTACCCCAAATCAACACAACATGGTATCAGAGTGTTTCAGATCACAGGAGAGCTGAAGGCACCAGCCAAATTAGAGAATTTGTAGTAGAAACAACTGTCCTGAGTGATAGAAGTTGTTCCTAAGAATAAAGCAGCAAATAAGGGTTGACACAGAGGGCTTGTGTCATCAGTTTGAGCTAGAGAATGGGCCAATGTAGAAGCAATGAGAGGTAGAAGAGGTCCACGAAGAGCCATGTCATCCTGCTCAGCCAAGTAGGAGTGACACAGTTGGCTAGTGAAGCGATTCAGCCTTGCCGGGATTACGCAAGAGCCAAGAGGCTCAGTTTATTTAGCTACTAGGGCCTAGGGATTTTTGGGTAGATTGTGGATTGTGAAGCTGGTGGGGTGTTGTTGCTATCAAAGCGGAACAATACCTAACGTGATAGAACCAAGGTAGAGGGAGTCGTTGCCTTGAGGGATTTCTAGCCAAGAAATCCAGATCCGTGTTGTAGGTGGAAAGAGGATCCAAGAGGAGCAGTTCAACAGTTGGAAGGAGGATTTCCAGGAGGGAAATCGAGACTCAGATGGAGTCTAGGAGAGGATTTCCAGGAGGGAAACCGAGACTTAGAGGGATTCTAGAGGAGCTTGGTTCTTAGAGGGTTTCTTGCGCCAAAGGAATCCAGATCTGACTTTTGCTGGGGCAACAGTGAAAGAGGGAGAAGAGAACCAGTTCGACATTTGGCAGAAATGGAAGCTGCATCTCCAAGAGGGAGGTGAGGAGACATCGAGCTATAGTTAGGAAGACTACAGGTAATGAGGGGTAGGATCCTCGAGGCACCCAAACTCTTGGATTAGATCTGGCTACGGGAGCCCCGAAGTGAGAGTAGTAGGATGAAAGATATCGGTAGAAGCGATAGAGAGTTCTAAAGTGTAGGGATTTGTAATAATGTAGTGGGGATTACAGCAGTGTGAGAGGCACAAAGGAGGTTGCAGCAGTGCAGGAAGGCACAAAGGGGTTTGCAGCGGTGCGAGAGGCACAAAGTTGTTGCAACAACGTAGAGATAGCAGACGGAGCATAGTATAGCGACAGAGAGAGCTTCAACATCAATAGGGTTTTTAGTCTAACAAGGATGTCAATAGTTGGGTAGATCAGTTACCATCATCTTAGTAACTAATTTGCAGTGCAATAGTAGTAGTGGTAGTGCTATGGGCAACACAATGCAGCATGAGGAGAGAGGGTTACAGTGCAGATGCAGTGTTGGGAGGAAGGACCAACAACAACACAAATGTAGAGGAGATACCACAAAGATGCAACAATAGCAGCAGTAGGGCCATGGGAAGCAGTACAGGATGTAGCAGTGTAGAGGATGTTGGGCAGGAAGGCCAAGCATCAGCACATGGACCGGTGCTGGATGATTAGGGTGATGCTCAGTGGTGGAGCATTACTAGAGCACATTCCTTGCTAAGAGGGAGTGTTTATTTGGGGTAGCATCAAATGTGCTCTAGCCATGAAAATTGGTGGAGAGGCTAAAGCATATGATATCTCCAAGACCCAAAAATGATTTGGGGAAACTCTTCCCGGTGAAGGAGATATTAAAATAATTAATATTTTTAATGGAGTTTTTAAGTCTGAACTTAGGAAAAATAAATTATTAATGGGTATTAATATAAAACTTGGTTAGAAGGTTCTAAATGACATGGATCAAGCCAAATATAATCTTATTTGTTGATTAGAGATGTAATCTCATCAGTTGAACACTCAAAAGGAAAAGTATAAGATGAGGCTTGAGGGTCAGTTGGAGAACCACCAAGATTGATAAGTTAGTTTGATTTTCAAGAGCGGAGTTTGCTGAGAAAATTCTAAGTGATCTGAGTTGCAGCAAGGGGCAATGAGTGCATAACAGAGAGGAAAAAGCAGTGCTGAAGGATCAACACTGAGGCAAAGGAGGCTTCACAGATCCAATAGGAGCAACAGAGAGGTCCATACTGACTACATAGAGGCTAGCAGGGCCTGCGTGGGTGACACAGAAGACGAGAGAGCCAACGCAGAGTAGTAGAAGGCTAATACAGGGGGCTTCAGAGTGATGCAGAGGCCAAGAGGGATGCCGCACAACCATAGAGAAGCATTGGAGAGATTTTTGTGGAGCAAACTTACGAAATATCTACTTCCGAAGAGAGGTATTATTGCCAGATAGATATCTCTGTTGGGTGAGCCAGTTTGGCACCCTAGTTGTACTCAAGAAAGCTACTTAATAATAAAAAACTTAGAAATGTTGAACCTATTTTCCCAAGTTGGGTTTCTCCAGGGACGATTGTCCAAAATAACGGTGTCCCTTGTGTGTTTGTCTATTATTTTCAGTATTTATATGGTTAAATAACTTGTTAAGGAATAAACAAGTAGGTGAAATAAACCAGATAATGCAGGAAGAATTTCTGACGTGTTAGACTTAGAAATTTCAACAACAAATTCTGATCATTGATGTCTTCACCCTCCAAAGGGTCTTTGACTTTATGGAGTCTTTAGGGTAATTTGATTATTAAAACTTCAATATGTTATTGTTTTTTTAATGCTTCCTTTGTTTTCCTTCTTTTCCCGATCTTCTTCATGCATGCTTGCCATGTTATTCTTGAAATACATGTAGCTATAATCACTCATGACAAACAACCATCAACCTGAAAATATCTTATTCTAACATGTTTCATGCAGATTTTCTGTTCATGCCTTAACAATGCACTTGAAAAGAGAAAAATGAGCTTTTGGGCACAAGGTCACACTTTGAAAGGTTGAAGGGGAGAAGCATCAAGGCTTTAGGATGCGCTCAAGAGAAAGAGGCAATGAAGGGAGGGCACAAGGTGCAAGTCCAAAGGATGAAGGATGAGGCTTCAAGATTCCCATGTGCGTTGTGCACTCAAGGAAGACAAGGAGGGCACATGGCGTGGAGCTGAAGGTTGAAGGAAGAGGTTTCAAGGTTTTAGGGTATGCTCATGCGCTCAAGAAGGCAGAGGAGGGTGCATGGTGCATTGTCGAAGGAAAAGTGTGAAGATTCAGGGATTCAGAGTGCACTCAAAGGTCAAGGAGGGCACATGGCGGATTTTTAAAGGATGAAGAGGTTGAGATTCAGGTCTTCAGGATACGCTCACGTGCTTAAGGAGGGTGTATTCCTTCAGGTCGAAGGAGTGTGCTGAAAGGAATACTTGGTCTCTCAAGGGTGCAATTTGGAACAAGGAAGGGAAAGTGCTTAAAGAGTGTGCTATGCACTCTTGGACGGCGCAGGGTGCACTTTTTAACAATGAAGGGTTCCCGATCAAGGCTTAAGAGTGTGCTCATGTGATCCTTGCCTTAATGGGTTCACTTTGCAACCAAAATTTTTCTAAGTCTGAAAGATAGAAAAAAGAGCGAACATGATGTGTTCAAACATAAAACCACGTGCGACACATATCAATTCATCCAAAAAACTTAGACATGCTTGAACAAAGTATACATTAAAACACCACTTTACATACATTCCCCAAGTACGACAGATTAAGTGTGTGTGACTGCGACCCAAAAGTGTCGTTTTTAAAAAACGTAGGTGCTATGACCAAGACATGCGTTAAAGATATTCTAATCAATGTGACAACACATAAGGATGATCAAGAACACTTGAAACATATAGAATGAACTGAAATGACACTTGATGACCAAAGCAACACTAGATACAATAGTGAAGTAAGCTCCAAAATTTGAATGTAATGAAATTTTTGAAGAATGTTGTAGCAACGATAACATATATCATTCTTTCCACTCAAAATTGAATTCCAAAGGTCTCCAAGCAAGTAGAAAGCATTTGCATTCTTGAAAGTCGAAATAGAAATGTCAGAGAGGCAAATTACTATCTAGTGATTAGAGACTTGACATTTAGTCCGAGTCCGAGTCCATAGGTGACATGTGAAAAAGGGTAAAGGAGCGAGGTTCATTCACAAATCACCATTGAAAATCTAAGGTTAAGATTAGTTTGGCCGCCCAGGCAAACCATTTTCATTTTTATTTATTACTTAAATTTTCAAATTAATGTGCATTTTATATTTTGATTGTGAACCATTTTCATTTTATTTTATTACGTAAATATTTAACTTTTCAAATTAATTTGCATTTTATAACTTTATTGGGCATATTATTAATATATTAGTAATATATTATTAATGATATTTATGTTTATTATTATTATTATTTTATTTTGTATTTGGTTGGTTAATATATTTTATATTTGGTTATTATATATTTTATTTTTTATTAGTTTTTCCAAATTCTCTTTTATTAATATTTTAAAATTTAAATTTCATGGTAATATTATTTTTTATTATTATTATATTTGGTGATGTGTATTAAACTTTATAATATAAATTTATTATTTATTTTTTAGTTTTCAAATTATATATATATATATATATATATATATATATTATATATATATATATATATATATTTTAATTTAATGTCAAAATTTTATTATTAAGAATTTTTTGTCGAATTTTTATTGAATTTCAAGGTCCTCAAATTTATACTCGAACTATGTGTCTTAGCTTATATATTAACTAGCTTAGATCTATTTTAATTCTGCATCTACCAATAGCTTGACAATGATCAAATCTCTTTTCACTCTAAAAGAGGTTTTCACCTCGAGAGATTTAATCCCCTCAACATTTGGTAGATCTGAAGTTTTTTTTTTTTTTTTTTTTTTTTTGTGAGTCAACAAGTTTGCATTATATTATCGAAAGGAAACTAAGTACACAATTCAGCTCCAAAGACCCTTTCTTCTCATGCCAGACAAATTTAGAGAGCATAGGGCCTGGAGGAAAGCAGTTACACCCAGTACCAAAATTTATTTATGCTTGGCCTACTGGTCAGGCCATACATTTACCAAAATTGAGCCACATCTACAATAAGAAACAACCTCTCAAGGAGGTGGTTTGGGTGAAAAGACAGGAGGGGCAACAAAGAGAGTTGCATGGTCATGCATGTGGAAGTCAATGTGTTCTATCCTCTCCTCCAGAGTGCAAAGATGATCATTGGTGATCCATTGTTGTCGTCGAAGGCTTTCCAAATTGTCCAGGATCTCTTTCTGGACATGTTGTACATCATTGATGTAAGCCACCAGTTCGTTCCAATCCTCATAATGCTGGTTCCTCATAATATCTATATTTTGTTGGACATGGTACAACTGGTCTGTAATCGTACCCAGGGTGAATAGAGCTAAAACTTGCCCCATAGAGTGAGCAGGAGAAATGACCACATCCTCCTCCGTGTCCCAACTGGTGGCATCATTAGAGGATGAGTGGTTTCCCTCATTATGTTTTTGATTCACTTTTGGACGAGAAGCAGCTCCCCCCGGCACAGACGACCCCTTTGGTGCGGAATTGGGGCGAACCAAGGGGAATCACAGACGACCAATGATAGACATAAAACATACACTGACCAGAGCAACACTTTCCAAGGGTCTTGTAGTTTAGCCTCCATTTTGACAAAAAAAAACCAAATTGAGCCAAAATGAGCAGTGAAGAGGAAATCACAAAACCAATTACCAGACCCTGCTGACCCCAAACTGGAGGCTCGACACTTCAGCTTCTCGAGGCCCTCTGTGCCACCCCAAATCAAGCTCGTGTGAATTGCACCCCTCCCGATGAGAGTTGCGCGACCCAACAAACTAGTAGGACAACAAGAGGTAGTTGTCACATAACTGCCCCTTCCAATACCGATGGAACTGTTGAAACGAAATTGTAGCCGAAACACAGACTGAGGAGCCAGTGACAACCCAGAGCACAATTCATCCTTCGTGGGCAGAATTGCACACACAAACAACAAACTTAGAAGACCCTGGCGAAGCCATAGTTCCGCAACCACCCTTAGCATGCTAGGATCCCATGGGCCTCCCCAAGACGAGACCTCACCTTGCTCCTAGATATTCATACCTCACATACCTCGCTTGCCCAAGGCTATGACCACTATGGAGAAAACCACAATTTGAAACCCAAATTCTCTACAAACCCCCACCTCATCACCGAACACAATATAATGAAAGCCTTCCCAGGCCGAGATGGAGATTTAACGATGCAACCAATGGGAAGGACATCCGCCTGCTGGGTATTAATGATGCCCATAGTCATTAAGGAGCATTCAATAGGTGCATGGAAGTAAGGCGAGCTTCGTACGCCGCCCATTCGCCACATGTTATTTCAGTTCTATCACCCCCATCGGGGATGGTAGATTTGAAGTTAAGATAGACCTAGGCTGGTTTAATTATTAATCATAATTATAATTATTTTATTTTATTTTTTAATATAATTTTATTTTTATTTTTATTTTTGTGTAATTTGATCTAGTCAAAATGTTTATATCACAGGATAGGACAAACATCTTTTCCACACTGGGCTAAAGAGCGCTTCTCAACACAACAAGCCTAGATCTGTCTTAACTCTAGATCTACCAAGTGTCGAGAGGGATCAAATCTATTGAGATGCAAACCTCTTTTAAAGTGGAAAGAGATTTGATCTCTCTTGACATTTGATAGATCAAGAGTTAAGATGAATCTAGGCTTGTTTAATTTTAATTATAAATTATAATGGAATTATGTTATCTATTTTATTTTATTTTATTACCTTTTTTTTATTTTTTGTAATCGACACAGTCTAAATTTCACATAACATAATAGAAATAAGCACCATCTTTTTCTATTAATGGAATCAACCACTATTTTTATAATTAATAATAATTTAAAAAAGTTATAAATTTAGTTAGTTTTATTATTTATTTATTATTTAATAATTTTAGCAATGCTAGATATATTATGAAGTGTTTTTGATTTTATATGATTGATTTTTATTGGTGTTACGAGCCATAAGGCATAGTACTGGCCCATATATGTAGCAAACCCTAAAAATAAAAATCTTCGTGATAAAATAGAGTAATCCCTCGGTTAAAAATCTTATTTCATATTTTTTCAAATATATATGTTACAACACTAATTAATATTCTAATAAATAATATTTTTATTTATTATTTATAATTAACTACTTTTTTAAAATTTATAATAATCTGAGATATATATAAAAATAAATATACTGATGCTTTATACAAATAATCTATTAATTTACATGACTAAAAATTCAATTAGAATTAAATATATATTGTTCACTAATAATATGAGTATATATGTTATTATACTGATGATGATGATGGTGGTTAACGTCCACTGAGACCAAATTGGTCTATCGGACCTATAATTTTGTAAGTAGACGAGAATCCATTTGCATGATGATGTTATATTAAATAATTTTTCAAAAAGTTGATTACAGATTTGTTTAGGATATGGTATTTAAAGTTATTATTTTTTTTAAATGTGTTTTTCAAAATGCTATTATATAGCACTTAATGCCATAGTATCAAATTTGGCTATGAGATTCCAATAATAACGTGACTATTTATGTTATTATGTTATACGAGAATTTAATTGGAATCGAATGGGTATGGTTCATCAATATTGTGAATACTCATATTATTATATTATATGAGAATTTAATTGTCTTGATGTTATAAGAAATATATTTCAAAAATTAATTATATATGTGTCTAAATATTGTATTTTGTATAAATTTTGGTATTTAAAGATTGTTTATAAAATTTGGTCTTTGCTATGGTTTTTAGAAATAAATGAGGAAGGGGATAAGAGATTAAGTAAAGGAACGAGTTAGATATGATGTGGGTAGGTTGGTGGGATACAAATAATTTAAGCAAATAAAAAAAATAAAATAAAAAAAAGTGGCAGGGAAGATGTGTCAAAATGAGAAAAGATTTACAAGAATAAACAAAAGTTGGTAAGGCTAGTTATTCATTAAGAAGATGGATCAACGGTTTTCGAGAATTAATTAGTTTGTAGCCATCCCCTTATTGAAGTTATTTGGGGTTTTTTCAATTTCAAGGGCTTCATGAATAAGGTGAGTGGAATGGAAAGGAATAGAGGCTATGATTTTGGTCTAGTCAAAGCTTATGCATTGCTTAGATTTAATAGAGTGTTCAACAATGGTTGATTTTGAGATATGGTTATGGGTAGGTTTAGTATTATGTTCCCTCAAATAGATTTAAAACATCTACCAAATTGGCCTATGTAAGATTTTCCACATGAATAAAACATTTGGTAAACTCTAGGGCCAAACATTGGATTCAACTTATCCTTAGAGAATAGAATAATTGCTTAAGAGTATTGAAAGGTTTGAATACATTTTTAATGTTCTTTTTAGATAATAATTTAACTAGATGATTGGTGGTTCCTTTAATATATGAGAGAGAAATGAGAGCTCAGGGAGGGGGAAGAGGTTGGTTAAAGTGTCGAAAACAAGCAGAATGGAAGGCCTTGTTGATTTGGGATCATTTGTAACATTTATAATAAGGGATTTAGTAAGGTGCGTCCTTTCCTTAGCTAGAAATTGAGGTTCAAAGATTCACAAAGCCCTAATGAACATAGTACTTAGGAGTGCTGATTTTTGTGCAGGATGATGAGGAGATTGGGCATGGAGGTGCAGTTCCATGAGGGTCTTGTTACAAACAAATTGGAAGGATAAGGAAACATTAAGACTCCGAGAAGCGAGGACACCAAGGAATGAGAGGGAGGATTTCTCTTCTAATTCCATAGTGCACAAGATATGAGAGGAAATGTTGTTTAGGTGATTCATGAGAGCATGGAGGGTAGGAAGCCCAAGAGGCCAAACTACAAAGGTATAATCAATGAATAGATACAAACAATTAGGTTTATGATGCCACGAATTAAAGGCTAAAGTTTCAAAATTCTCCATAATGACATTAGCCACAACATGAGATGTAGGGGATCTCATTCGAGTGCCTTCTATTTGTTTGTCGCAAATACCTTTATAGGAAAAGAAAATGAATTTTAGGTAGATTATAATGAGGTTTAGAGTCTCAGAATCAACGGTATTGGATATCAAATCTAAGGTTTCAGGGACAAGGATTTTTTTGAAGAGGGAGACCAATTTAGGGCTCACCATGATGTCATTGGGTTCTAGTTGGAGGTTCTTGGATTTTTGAATGAAGTGGTTCAAATATTTAATGAAAGAGGGGTAGGATCCAACAAATGCTTGTTGTGTATCGGCTAAGAAAAAAGAAAGGGCATGAGTAGGTGCACTAATATCACTTACTATAGGCCTTAAGGGGATAACCTTTTTATGAATTTTTGGTTGGTTGTAGGTCCTAGGGGTCACCAGATGAAGAGGGATGATAAATTTTTGAATTTGAGGGTCAATGGAAGAGAGTAAATATATGCTGATTCTTCTCTAGTGTTGAGTCAAGACAAGTGGTCTTGCCCAACATGCTTTTTCCCTGGCTATACTATTACTTCAAATTCAAATTCTTCAAATAATAGAAACCATCAACAAATCCTTCTCTAATGTATTGGTTTATTTGAATAAGGTATTTTAATTCCTGATGATAGGTGAAAAATGTAAATGGGTTGGCCAAAAGATAATGACAAAACCTTACAAGGAAAAGATAATGGCTAATGCTTCATGCTCTGTTTTTGAATAGATTCTTTCTACATTATTTAGTTTTCAACTACCGTACATGTTTGGATGATCGACTATGTCCGTGACAAGATATGCTAAAACTAATAAGATTTCTATGTTAGACATGTACATGAAACTTTCTGGACTAGTTAGGTAATTTGAAAATCGGTGCCTCTACTAGTTTCTTTTTAATAATTTGAATGATTTGTTTCTCTCTTTTCTCCATATATACTAAACACGTTTTCTTCATTGCTCATTGATTGGAAAATTTATATGAGATTAATGTCTAATACTTTTTCTGTAGTACCCTGTATGCCCCATAAATATTTTGATATGTTTCTGGTTGATAGGGGGCTCCAGGTCAAGGATAACTTCAATTTTTCCATATCGACTTTGATTCATTCCTTACATACCACACACCCTAGTAGTATTCTAATCGATGTAGAAAACACTATTTTTTTCATATCGAGAGACAAATGAATTGGTCTAGACCTTTCTAACATGAGTTTGAACCATTATGCATGGTCTCTTAAAAGCGTATAAAACATTCAATCATTAAAATTAAACAACTTATATATATATTATATATATATATATAATATATAATATTATATATATATATATTTATATATATATATATATATGTATATATATAATGATTACTAGAAATTATGGAGAAAACTATTGGAGCATTTTTTAATCCAAATGACATGAATCTATATGCAAAATAACCAAGCCCTGAGTCAAACATTTATTTTTCTTGATCCTTCTCTACGATGGGTACCTGATTATATCCTAAGAATCCATCTGTGAATGAATAAAATTAATGTGTTGCAACTTCATTCGCAATTTCATCTCTAAAGGGCATTGGAAATGGATTTGTAATTGACAATTTATTCATACCACAAAAATCAACACAAAATTTAATTTCTTTGGGTCATGCTTATTTGGTTGCATGACCATAGGACTTTCCCATTTTGAATTTTGTATTGGATAGGTGATTCCAACATCTAGCATCCCTTCTTTTTTCTTTATGCACAATGGGATTGTACTCGGGCTATTTAATGTTTATTTGGGGTAGCATCGGATGTGATATAGCCTCAAAACTTGGTGGAGAGGCTAAGGCACATGATATCTCCAATACCCAGAAATGGTTTGAGTAGATTCTAAACAGTTTGAGAGATATTAAAATAATTAATATTTTTAATGGAGTCCCTATGTCTAAAATTAGGGAAAATAAAATATTAATGTGTATTAATATAAAACTGTGTTAGAATGGTCCAAAAGTCATGGATCAAGCCATAACTAATATTAGCTTTTGATTGGGGACTTAATCTTGGCTGTTGAGTTGTCAACGAGAAAAGTATAAGAGGAGGCTTGAGGGTCACTTGGAGAACACACCGAGTTGATCAAGATTTTGATTTTCTGGGGCAAGGTTTGCTGAGAAAGTCGAAAGAGTGATCAGAGTTGCAACTGAGGGGTAGTGAATACATAAGAAGACAGGCAGAGATAGTACCAGGGGGATCAACAGAGAAGCCGAGAGAGAGGGATGTAAAGCTAGCCAAGGCTCATGCATAGGTAGCCAGGAGCTATATAGTGCCTCAGAGAGCCATCATTGGTGACACAAAGGCTCTAAGGGTTGTTACAGTGCCTCCAGATGCTGACGCAAGGCGAGCTAGGGTGACACTGGGCCAGAAAGGGATGACAGAGTCCCTAGAGGTTGACGTTGGGCCAGAAAGGGATGACATAGTCCCTAGAGGTTGACGCTGGGGTTTTCATGTGGTAGATTAGAGTTGTTGGAGTGTTTATCCAGGGTTTCAGCCGAAATATCTGTCTCCAACTGAGAGGTACTACTGTCGAGATCATTCTCTATTGGGTGAGATGGTTTTGGAACCTAGATTGTATTCTGAAACTGCTTAAACCCTTTTCTTCCTTGTTGTCCTATTTTATGTTCTAAAACCATCTTCTTTTATTTTATACAAGAAAATAATTGAAAATTAATATTTAATGCTACCTTTTTTTTATATGTATAAAGTCAATCATGATTACATACATTTGAAGCACGTTGTTGTTGAGATGGCTCCTCCTATCGTGAAATTATGTCCAATTCTTTGACCATCTCCTTATACACTTTTTTGGACATTCCTACTGCCATGTTTCGCATATCATCACGTTGATCATTTGGGCTTTTCATAATCTTCCTGAAAAAATCAATAAACTATTTTTATAATGATATATAAAAACTAAATATAAAAAAATCGATATTAGTAAATTAATGATTTGTAGTAATATATACATATAATTCTAGAAAATCATTTTATACAATTATGAATATTACCTTATGAATGATATTTTTTTATTGTTGTAAAGTATTTTCTATTGCAAGTCTGACATGTCTTATTGACCATTTCTCTAAAAATGCTTCCTGTAGTTTAGGTATAATTTGGTTCTT
>APFE031197520.1:3196-69097 GCA_000404065.3 Pinus taeda
GTGTAAAAATACGACTTCAATACCATTAACAATGCTCTGCTGCCGACAAGTGTCCATAACCTTGGCAGAGTTGTTTGTTTCACCCCTGGAACCATAGTCCTTTGTGTATGCCAAGAAGCATTGTATAATGTCAAAATGTAGGCCACTATGCTGGCTTGGTGACCAGTTAGTCATAATACCATTCACGAGGGAGGAGCGAATAGTGGGCAGGTCGGCTCGTGGTGAGACTTCCTGTTCCAAGGGTTATTTATTTGATATACCTTTTGGACCATTTCCCAGGTGTGGTGGCCATAGTGGGAATTCCACTTCGCTTCCATCCTGATGATCATGGTAGGCCAGCTCATAATGAGACTTCCTATCCTACAATTTGACAATTTTTAGAAACCCTATTTGCTTCCTTCTTTTTTCTTCTTGTTTTTAATAGAGAGCCTTTCCTGTTTATACACAATGGGTGGTTCAACACTCCTTAAGAGTAGGAATGGTGGAAGAAGTCTTAATATCCCAATAGAAAGGTATAGACCCTTTGATCTTATTGCTGGATGATAATCAAAGTAGGTTAAAAAAAGAACCATCATGATACAGATAACTAACCAGAATGGGGTTAGTAGAGCCATGGCAGCAAAAGATGATAAATAAGCATGTCTTTCCCTGCGTCCTTTCACCAATTCAGGGCAATCTTCTTATAAAGATAGTGATTTATGATTTACTGATTTCCGAATGCTGTGTTTTTGTTTCCATCACATAAGTGCATAGATGTATTCCAAAAGACTTGAAAGAACATTAGCAATAAGCCTCCTCAATTTAGAATAGAAGGAACAAGCTGTTTCAAAATCATATGAGTAGTGCTCCTTTCAAGGAAGGGTGCAACAACAGTTCACAGATGCTGTTTGTTTGGAGAAAGGAACAGTAAAAATTAACGGTGCTGTTTCTTTTGAAAAGGAACAGCAAAATCAAACATGTGTCGTTCCTTTTGAAGAAGGAACAACAAAAACATAAGTGTTGTTCCTTTGGGAAAAGGAACAGCAAAAATCGCAAGTGCTGTTCCTTTTGGAAAAGGAACAGCAAGAATCGCAAGTGTTGTTCCTTTTGGAAAAGGAACAACAAGAATCAAAAGTGTTGTTCCTTTTGGAAAAGGAACAACAAGAATCACAAGTGTTGTTCCTTTTGGAAAAGGAACAACGAAAATCACAAGTGCTGTTCCTTTTGCAAAAGGAACAACAAAAATCAAAAGTGCAGTCCCTTTTGGAAAAGGAACAGCAAAAATCAAAAGTGTTGTCCCTTTTGGAAAAGCAGCAAAAATCGAAAGTGCTGTCCCTTTTGGAAAAGGAACAACAAAAATCAAAAGTGCTGTCCCTTTTAGAAAAGGAACAACAAAAATCAAAAGTGCTATTCCTCTTGAGAAAAAAAGGAACAGCAGAAGTGACAAAACATGTTGCAAAGATATGTACAAAAAATAATAATTCAAGAAGTTATATACAGATTGTAAGGAGAAGTAAATTTCTTAGTGAGTTACAGGTGGGGGAGACTTGTCTTCCTCCCGTAAGATCTCCATATCTGAATCTTGGCGTAGTTGTTGGCAGAAGGACTCTCGAGTAAGTGGTTTGCGATAAAGACAAACTCGTTGGCCGTTTGCCTTAAAGGTATATCTAGAACCATCAATAGTAATTGGGGTAAGGGTACCATTGTCATGTACTTTCTGAATTTCATATGGTCCCAACCAACGAGTCTAGAGTTTCCCGGGGAAGTCCTTAAATCTAGAGTCATATAAAAGAGCCCAGTCTCCTTCATGGAAGACTCCGTTTTTAATAAGAACATCATGCCATTTAGCTCTCTGTTGTTGTATCAGGGCAGTGTGTTGAAGTGCAAAGAGCCTAATTTCATCCAGCTCATTAATTTGTTGTAGTCGATTAGTTTGTGCCTCAGTTAAGTCTAAACCAACTTCTTGTGCTGTTCGTAATGTCTGGATTTCAAATTCTATAGGAAAGATAGGTTGTTTTCCGAACATTAGCTGGTAAGGTGAGTGACCAGTGGTGCTTCTCCATGTTGTTCTATAAGCCCACAGTGCTTCTGGTAGTCTGGCAGCCCAATCATGTCTATGTGATGCAATTGTTTTTGTTAGAATTGTTTCTATTATCTTGTTGCTGCTTTCTACTTGCCCATTTTCCTGTGGGTGATATGGGGTGGTAATTTTATGCTGAACATGATAATTGTTTAGTGTTGCCGCTATTTTGTTCCCAGCAAACTGTGGCCCTCCATATGTAATTATCTCTTTAGGGAGGCCATAGCGCACAAATAGATGGAGCAGGAACTGTATAACAGATTCTTCTGTGGCTCTGGGCAAGGCCTCTGCTTCAACCCACTTGGTGACGTATTTTGTTGCCACCAAAATGTATGTTTTTTGGTTTGATGGTGGGTTGATTGGTCCCACGAAATCAAGAGCCCAATGCTCAAATGGTTCGATGACTAGCTGTGGTTTCAAAGGCATCTCATCCGACTGACTAGGGTGTCCCGCTCTCTGGCAACTGTCACATGCTTGGACAAATTTCTTTGCATCTTTGAAAATTGTGGACCAATAATACCCTGTGTGTAATACTTTATGTGCAGTCCTGCGATCAGTGAAATGTCCACCACATGGTTGGTCATGGCATGCTTTCAATATATCAAAAATTTCATCTTGTCTAACGCATCTCTTGATTTGCATGTCTGCCCCTGTGTGAAACAAATAGCCCCCAATCCAGGAAAATCTGGTACTTCGCTGAACAATCTGTTTTCGCTTATTAGGGGTTAGATGCTTTGGTAACTTGCCTACTGCTAGGTAATTGGCGACATCAGCATACCAGGGTGTTTGAACAACAACGAAAAAGAGATGCTCATCTGGAAATTGATCTTCAACTGCTGCTACATCGACTAGTTTTGGCATTCTTGAGAGGAAATCAGCTACCGAGTTTTCTTTCCCAGGTCGATCCTTGATTGTAATATCAAATTCCTGTAATAAAATCAGCCATCTAGTTATTCTGACATTTGTGATAGGCTTGTTTGCTAAGTATTTTATAACAGAATGATCTGTGTACAAGATAACAGGATATCCAGTGATGTAATGTCTGAATTTATTGACAGCATGTATAACAGTTAGAAATTCCTTTTCAGTGATAGTAAAATTTAATTCAGCATGGGATAGATTTTTGCTAATGTAATAAATTGCATATGGTTTTCTATCCTCCTCCTGTCCAAGGACTCCTCCAATGGCTGTATTTGAGGCATCAGATGATATCTGGAACGACAAATCCCAATTGGGTTCCCGAAGGACTAGGGCTGTAGATATGAGATTCTTCAGATCGTTGAAAGCACGTTCACATTTTTCTGTCCAAAGGAAATCAATATTACTAGTTAGTGCATACAATGGCACAACAATATGTGAATAATGTTCTATAAATCTTCTGTAATAACCAAAGAATCCAAGAAAGCTACGTACATCTGTTTGAGTAGTAGGAGTAGGAATAAGCAAAAGTATTTGGATTTTGGCTGGGTCTACCTGAATGCTAGCTGCTGAAATATAGTGTCCTAAAATAAGTCCTTCCGTCATCATCATGTAACATTTTTCATGGCTTAAACAAAGCCTGGTAGCTATGCAACGTTGTAGGACTTTTTCTAGTGTCTCCAATGTTGGATCAAACTCATCTCCTTATGGAGTAAAGTCATCCATATATACTTCCAGTCCTTCATTTATTAGATCTGAAAAAATGCTAAGGATAGCCCTTTGGAATGTGGCAGGGGCATTACATAAACCAAAAGGTAAAACTCGGTAGGTGAATGTTCCCCAAGGACAAGTAAAAGTAGTTTTGTCCTGATCTTCAGGGGCAATCTGTATTTGGTTATACCCACTGAAGCCGTCGAGAAAAGAAAAGAATTTCTTCCCTGCCAAAGCGTCCAATACTTGATCGATGAATGGGAGAGGAAAGTGATCCTTCCGCGTTGCCTTATTTATCTCCCTGTAGTCCATGCAGATTCTCCACTTCCCATTCTTTTTCGGTACCACCACAAGCGGGGAGACCCATTTACTATCAGAGATAGGGTAAATGAAGTTAACATCTAAAAGTTTTTGAAGCTCAGCTTTTACTACTTCTTTTAGATGAGGATTTAGTCTTCTCTGAGGCTGTCTAACAGGTCTTGCATCATTTTCTATGTAGATGTGGTGTGGACATAATTGAGGATCAATTTCTTTCATATCAGGGTAATCCCATGCAAATGCTTCTTTATATTTTCTTAAGATATGGATGAGTTTTGTTTCTTGTTCGGGTGTAAGGTTGGCGTTAATGTTTAAGGTCTTTCCAGGTTCAATTTCCACAATTTTACTATGTGCAACTGAAGTGACAGGGATTGTGTGATCATGTGCATCTTTCAGAGGCTCCTCTTCTAATTCGTTATCAAATGCTGCTTTTATCATATGACACTGGGTACGAGATGTGAGTTCAGTTTGACTAATGAAATTGCTGATGGCATCATCTTCTATTTGGTCTTTGAACTCTAGTGCTTCTTGTATAGTTAATGGAGATCTAATGTTGTCAGTAAGATATGATACATGGTGCCTATTAGTTTTAACTATTGTGATGCTTGGCTGCGCTGGGGGATATAGTACTAAAGTCTTGATATCCACCCCCTTGGTTATGATCATGTTCCCTTGCCGACAGCTGATATAGGCATCAGCGGTAGCGAGCCAAGGTCTTCCTAAGATCAATGGATGTCCATCAAATCGGGTTTTAGAGTTTATTATTAGAAAATCAGTTGGGTATTCCCAGGAGACAATCGAGACCATGACATCATGCAGTATGCCTTCTGGCCTAACCACAGACCGATCAGCCAATTCTAGCAGAGTTGAAGTGGGTTATGTAGATGTAATACCTAGATTTTGGCAAGTAGCAGTTGTCAATATATTGATTGCAGCTCCAAGATCAACTAAGGCATTGGTTAGGGTTTGACCATAAATTTGAACAGTTACTATTGGGTTTCCTAGGTCTTCATACTTAATAGGTGTTTCCTTTCCTAATAATAAGTCAGATAAAGTACCGACTACTTGAACTCTTGGATTATCTATTATGTTCCTTCTCGGTCTTTTTATGCACAATTCCTTAATATTTTTTGCGTATATCGGGATGTCTTGAATGGCCTGAAGGAACGGAATTTTTATGTACAAATTTTGTAATTCTCCCAGAATGTCAAAACTAGGTTGTTGTATAGGTCGAGGTATGACTAATCGCTCTGGGAACGGGGGAGAGGATGTGGTTGCTTGATTATGAGTTTGTTGTCTATTTACATCCTCTTCTTGTGATAGATGTTCTCTAGGTAACTGATCTTCAATCTGAACTGTTTTATTTCCCTCTGTTTGGATAATACGCCCAGATCTTAGCTAAAGATCATTGCACTCCCTCAGATCGGGTCCTTCTTTTGGTGTTTCTAAAATTTGGAGTGCTTGGACCGGTCTGTTATTTGGATTGGGATTGGGCTGGGCTGGGAGTTGGGGTCTCAGATTAGAATGGGGGTTTTGCTGTAAAGCTGACAGTGTAGGTTGAGGGAAAGGAATATTTCTTACTGGCTGTTGTGTTGGTCTCTGCCAGTTAGTCTGCCAGACTGAACCTTGTGAAGTGGGGGGAGTCCATTGTGGTGGGTATGGGTTTTTTTGCCAGTATGGTGGGGGATAAGGAGGATTCGACCAACCAGATTGGCTTGTCTAATTTAGCCACGGGTTTGCAGAAGGATATGAATGTGATGACTAGTTTGGAAATGGGGGCTAAAACTGAATTTGCCATGTATTATATTGTTGAGTATTGTACTACGGATACTGAAAAGAAGAAGCTGGGTCTGAAAACATACCAGTTTGTCGCAGCTGCCACTGACGACGTTGGTTTAGTAGATATACTGCCTCTGGTTCTTCTTCTGCTTCCTTATATACCACTTTCAGTCCAGGTAATGAGGGACAATTTTCTGTAGAGTGATCCCTTGTACAGATGGCGCATGTCTGGACTGTATCTAGTGGACACTCCTTATGGCTATGCTTCTTCCTGCACCTGGGGCAGAAGATTGCCAAATTCTGTTCCGCCTCCATTTGTTTCTGCTTGGCCTGCAAAACGTCCAATTGTGTAGTCAGTGTTCCGAGTATATCAGTTTTAAAATTTTCAAATAAATTTCCAATTTCCACACGCGTTACTCCTGATGAAATTTTGTTTTCTCTTGCAAACCGATCATGTTCTGTTGGTTTGATTCATGTAGTGCCTCTCGAACTCCTGATACATAGATCAATTATGTCAGCAAAATTTTCTTGATAAATATCCCCTTTCCCCATAATGTTTAATGTTTCAATCCATTGTTCTTTCATGCCCCTTATTAATGCTGTTTTCAACACGTTATCAGGCAAAGGCAGCAATGCATAGGGAGATCATTGTAGATTATACTGGAAACGTTCCACATATTCCTCTAATGTTTCGTTTGGTCTAGCTATCATCTGAAATATTTCATCTTTTAGTTCTCTAGACCTGTAGTAGTCTTGATATTTTTTCAAAAAGGATTCTTTCATTTGTTCCCAGTTATTTATAACCCCACCACCTGATCCCATAAACCATCTTAGAGCAGCCCCTTTTAGAGTAGAGGGGAACAATTTTAGTTTCTGGGGGTTAGTGGTGTAATCATATCCCCTGCATAGTACATCAAATTCAAATAAAAATGCATCCGGGTCCTTTGATGTAAGTCCATGAAATGTAGGGATGTGTTGAAGGGGAATTGCTTTCATAGGGGAATTTGTTGCGGAATCCACTATGGGGTACTGTAATGTAGAGGTTTGGGTGTTTGGCGGATTTTGTGCCATCGGGTCAAATATATGCCAATAACCTTCCGGAATATCTAAGAGGGTATTCCTAGGTTGAGGAGGAATGTCTTTAACAGGAACGGTTTTAATAGCACTCCCTCTATCTGGGATTTCTGTCTGAGGGGATGGGGTTTTTTCAATAATAACTTTTACCGCACTCCCTTTATCTGGGCTATTTAATGGCTAAGTTATCCTAGGAGGATATCTTGGCTCCCCAATTTCCCCTGTTTCCCCTTCTCCTTCACAAAGATTACTGAGATTCCCTTCTTGCAATCGTTCTGGAATAGAATTTTCAATTTCTTGAAAGTCCTGTTCGTCAGTTTGACTATGCACTTCAGCAAAGGCTACATATGGTGAACCTGTGGCATGAAGGGAACTAATAGGCTACTTGGAAGTAACTTTCCTGGGTCCTACTGAAGACTGAGATTCAACTTTCTTATATATTTCGTCTATGAATGTTGATCGACCAAGGGTCACCGACCCCTTAGCTTTTTCTGGCTTTGGTAAAGGTTTGGGATTTTTCTCCGGCTTTTTCTGCTTAGTCATGCACTCAATTTAACTACTAAATCTTTCTTAAGCAGATAGCAGCAAATCTGCAGGAAAGCGGGCAAAGGAGCAGGGATTTTACATGCTCCGCACGTAGGTTCTTACCTTCCATTTTCAAAACCCAATTCTTTCCTAGCAGGTTCGTACACTACCCTGAAAAAAACAAATGGCTACACTCTTTCCCCGGCAACGACGCCAAAATGTAGAGCTACAAAAAGGGTCTCTTTCACCTCTAGTTACCTCACATTAATATGTCAATCTAGGATCGTCTTGCTATTTCAAAGAGTGTCTCATTCTGAGGCTTAGCACTTGTCAGAGTAATGCTTGTAGTACAACTGTTTAAAAGCTACAAAAGTAAATCGATGCGTGTCTACAACTTAACTACTTCAAAAGGCTAAATCACACCAATCTTTGCATCAGCCAAAGGTTCGGTAACAATAACCCATCCTTTTCGTAACTGATGAGAATAAATCCGAGGTCTGGGAGCCAGGTAGCAGATGCTGGGGCTCACTACAGCCTGAGATCGTCCTTAATAAATAGAAATGAAACATAAAGTAAAGGAAATAGCATTGAAATAGAACAGCACATCAGCCAAGGGTTCAGTAGCAATAACCCACCCCTTTCATAGCTGATGGGAGCAGATCAGAGGTCTGGGAGCCAAGTAGCAGATGTTGATGCTCACTACAGCCTGAGACTGTCCTTAAGAAATGGAAAGTGATTAAAACAACAAATTAGCAATCTGGAAATGGAACAACAATTGAAATGGAACAACAACTAAAATGGAACATCAACTAAATGGAACAACAATTCAGAAATGGAATAGCAATTCAAAAATGGAACAACAATTGAAGTAAGCAGTAACCAAGTTCATCAAGCTGTAACTCTATTTAATCACTCCAATCAAAACATCAATCCTTCAGTCTTAAAAGATGTACACATACTATGAAACAACACTACTGATTAAAACCTTAGAAACACAACGTGTTTAATCTGCTTCTGTTATTGATCTAAATAAACGCAAACGATTGCATCTCAAGATGAAAACAATAACATTCAATAATCATATGAAATCAAAATTTTCAAGATAATTGTTGTAATGCTAAAGCACAATCGCAATGAACTCTGTAATGGAGTGACAATATCCTGTATAGATTAATCAACACTTAATGGATTGGTAACATGATATAGCGTCAATATAAAACTTTTGTTTGCAGGAACATGAAACGAGTTAAACATAACAGAGCATGTACTATAACGTTCTTAAAACACAACAGATTACCAGATTACATCTATGAACAAACCACAAAGAAACCACGTGTAATGGTACAAGAGCAAGTTTCCTCCAAGGCCGGGCCCTTAGCCTTCAGGGGTACACTGCTTAAGATTGATCCAGGCTCAAAGATAAAAGAGTAACCAAGTCTGTATTAATGCATGAAATAAAATTACAGGAACTCAAGTCTTCAATAGAACATAAATATCATAGTCCTGATCTTCCTTAAAATAAATTACATAAAAAGTCCTCCTCCCTAGCCAATAGTGCTATCCCTTATATAAGGAAGATGGTAGAGATATCTAGATACAGAAAATAGATAAAATATTATCCCGAGGGATTCGCAGAATCGTTAATCCTGCGTCCCTTCTTTCCTTTTCTGCTCCGTGCTAGTATCTCCGCTTCCTTTCCTAGGTTGATCTGTCTTGATCTGGTTTTCTTGCGGTCTCCCGTCAAAGGGACAACATTTAGCTCATCCTTGTCTTTTCCTTTGGAATGGCCACCTTCCATTTTTCCTCCCTCTACACATAGGAATGACAATTATTAGCGTTTCCTATTAATCTCTCGTGTTTAGTTATAAATCCTCATCATTATCTAAGTTTCTAATGCAAAAGGATTTTAAGTCTTAAAGAAAAGATACTAAAATAACCATCGGAACATACCTTCCTTGATACTCCACAACTTCTATGGATTTAGAAGAAGCTTGATTACTGATGAGGGAAAGAGAAATCTACTCTAAGAGAAAGCTTGTCTATTGCAGTAAGGAAAAAGACTGAAATCCAATGCTAAAACACACCATTTCCTAACTAACTTCTAAGAGACTATGCTTCAAAAATAATGCAAAGTTAACATGTATAAAATTCTACTGCCCTAAGCATGTAAGTTCAAAACATCAAACATTACTACTATACATGTAAATGACTAGAATAAATCTTCTTCTTCTTCTTCTTCTTCTTCTTTTTTTTTTCCTTTTTTTTTTTTTTTTTTTTTTTTTTTTTTTTTTTTTGTATGAAAGCTTAGGAATGTTGGTGGATGGTTGGAAGGTTTGGGAGACCCTTAGGTGACCTTGTCTGGCTTCCTAGAGGCTTTTCCCTCACTTCGGCCTCAAAATAGGGCACTACAGGAAAGCCTATAGGATGTCCTAAAAACCTACAAGATTCCCTGTATTTCTACACAATATATCCGAGAGAAAAATGATGGGTGTTGAAGGTGATGGAAGGCTTAGTGAAGGTGGTTGGTGGATGGAATGAAGTGAGAAAATGCCTAGGATCACTCAGAACTTGAAACCAAGGTTGGGAGATGGTTGGATTTGCTCAACATGCTTGGAGAGGTTTCCTTGTAAAATGATGAAATTGATGAGGGTCTTAGTGAAAGCAAGGAATGATGATGGATGGATGAAGTTGGAAGGAGGTAGGTTGTTGGCTATGAGATCTCTCTTTACTTCTGAAACACCTGCATTGCATCAAACGTTGATATTTTCCAAAAAATCATGTAAACAAGAAGAATATCAATAAGATAGGAAAACATAGTTTAGTGAGCTAGTTGTCTACATGCACGAGGAAAATTTGCAGAATAAGATGGAACCATTGATGAGATCTACTGTAAGACTTAAAATGGAAGAAATGATAACTAAATCCTACTCTTGCAAACTGATCAAATGCCGGCTTAAGTATAGAACACTCTAAATTCTATGAGAAAGTAGAATTTTGTTTTTTTGGGGCTGCATAGGAGTCCTTTCCTCAAATCATGATCCCTGAAGGAAGAAGTGAGGACAAAACACCTATAGACAACTTTTTGATGTTCCTTTATCTCTTCTAAACTATTGCCGAGGTAAGGCGCAAATGAAAGCAAACTAATAAACAAACTAATCAAATCTTCACTACTTTCAATGAAATACTTCTAAAGACAATTTAACCATGAATCTATGAAATCAATCTAAGCATACAGATACAAGAAGAGGAGCCTTTGCTACAAGGGTTGGGCGCTAACCCAAGAGCTTCAGCCCTCTGAGTTAAATCAGTACTGGATTAAGAAAAAGCTCATTCTCGTTATCAAAACAGAAAATTACATAGCAATGTCTTCCACAAGTCTAGAGCTCAAAAATAACTAGTGTTTTTACAGAAAAAATTTGAATCCTATTGAGACTCTAGGCCTCTTTATTTATACAACTGAAGTCTCCAATGAATTCCTTAAATCTAGGGAGGCTCAACTCCCAAACTCAAGATAAACTAACTCTTTCACTTTCACTTACTCGACTGCCTTTTGATCTTCATGACTTGGCTGCTTGTACTCCGAGCTAGTGTGATTGATGGAGGAATATTAAAATGAGGAGGATTTATATCCTGCAATCTCTCTTCCTTGTCCCATTCAAGTTTCAGCCCTTAATCTTGCCAAAATTCCGTGATTTTCTCTCACTAACCTGCATTAAATGCACATTAGTCCACTAGGCATAATATCTCACTTTGACTCATCTCATTAAACAAAATATAATCAAAACATGTAATAAATTGTGAGAAGAGTTGATTTGACTAAGCTAGGAGGTGAATTAAGGTCCACATAGTTACCCAATGATGAGGCTCATCATCAGTATGCCAACAAAGTCACTTGCTTCACCTCCCTGCACAAGAAGCATTTCCCTTCTTTTACCCTTTATTTATTTATTTATTTAATAGTATTGTGCTTTGGCACTTATCATTTTCAATGGGCAGAAGAGGGATCTCGAGTTATTGAGAGCTTTATATTTTCCCCTTATCCTTTATCTACTTGATCGGATCGACGAGAAAAACACTATTTACTTACAATATCGAGTTCAGGGAAGAGGTTCCTAGAATAGATACGGGATTTATAGTTTTACCAAAGGATTTATGTTTGAGTGGATCATATTTTCCATTCAAACATCATTAAATTTAAAGATATGCAAACCTAGATAAAGAAGAGGTAACCAATTAGCCAAGTATTGTTTGTCATAAAATATTCCCTTTTAAAGTTTTTCCACATTGTCTTTTGAGCCAAACAGGAGCATCTTTCATGCAAAGCTTTATTAAACAAAACAAAAGGAAAATACATGAACAAAGAAGGAAAAAATCCAAAAGAACCAAGCAAATGGAGGTAGAACATAAAACAACATGCAAAATATACAATAAGAAAATAAACAAAACCAGAGACTTGATGGAGAGTAGGATAGAGGGTGATGTGATGCAAGGGAAACTAAATAAAACTAATCCTACTCCTAACTTAATCAACAATAATGTAAGGTCTAAGTGTAATGATCTTTCCAATGAAGTGACCGTTATTTTTCCCGACTTGCAAACACAAAGATAAGAGAAATTACAAACGATATAAAATAATGTGCCAAAGAAAAGATAAGAACTGGAAAATCATGCACATATGATATAATGTCTTTCTTAAAGGAATAAGGATATGCCATATCAACTGATTTTGCCCAACCTACAATGTTACCTTTTCGATGAAAATCATAACCAAACAATCCTTGATGGCTTCTTGTGAATATACATGCACTTATATTGTCTTCCTTAGGAAACATCAAGAGAGATTGGAGCTTACTTTTAGAAAATGTGCTTGCTAAATAAGATGCTTCTAACTGATGATATATTACATATCAAAATTCATAACAATCCTCTTGAAGATCTTGAAATCCTTGAGAGAAATAATTTTTAATTAATGGTGTGCAATTAGGGTGAGAATCTTGTGAGGGAAAAATAAATCTGATCATATTCAGAAAGCTTGTCAAGGTAGCGATGACCTATCATAACCAGTTGCAGAGGCTGAAGTGCCTCAACTACTTTCCAAGTATCTACATATTGAAATTATAAATCATAAGGATCAATCGATTCAAAATAAGTATCATGAGATACACTAGTGGGAATATGGTACATTGAATGACATTTGTCATGATTAGATAAATCTATTAAGTGCCTCGACTTCCATTTAAATCCCAGGGTTTTCCAAGATTGTAGAATGAGATATTGAAGATTAGATCAGATCATGCCTGATGTATGGACAACTACCATCAATAATTTACAGAAGATCAAAGTTATCCAAATGGTATCCATCTACATCTCAGATTTGGTCAAAATTTTCTTTTTATTTCACATCTAAAGATGGATAAATTGAACAAATCTCATAAGTAACCTGAATAGAAGAATTTTCTTCATGCAAAATTAAAAATGATAAGGGATGGAAAGGATACTAAATGATTTCTTTACTTTCCTCTTCATCATGAATGATCTCACTACCATGTGTCAATTCAAATTCCAACTCATTAGATGGCGTATCTCCATCACAATTTAATGCCTTACAAAAGGTGGGACACAAGGGATAGTGAGGTGAAGAGGAAGTTCTAATAAGAACATCTTCTTTGACCAAAATAGATTCAAGGTTTAAATATTTCAAAACAATTTTTTCTTGAGAAACCGAAAGATCAAAAGGTGTAATTGGGAAACCATCATTACATACAATAACAGAGTCAAAATGAGGAGAATTAAGGTTATCTAAGACTTCATATTGATTAGGCAAATCAATTTCATTTAATAAACCACTGAGATTTCTATATTCAAAATCAACCAAGGATGGAAGATCATTATCTTGACATGGAGGGTTCTAAAAAAGAGAAGAACAATCAAAAGAATCCTCATCGTGTTTCTCCTCTACATATGAAATGTGACTACCTTGCAACTTACCATTGTTTGGATTTGGAATAGGCTGATCAAGAAAATCAAGGGGAAAAGGATCATGAGAAAGAGATGGTAGATGAGGACAAGAATCAAAATCATATTTGGGCCTGGAATTATGAGTTTAAATATCATCTTGACAAATGGAAGGATTAACCTTTACATGAGGCTTCATGAACCATTCCAATGTTTCCTTCATTGGACCATAATCATGGAGAGCAGAAGAAGATTGAGGAGATGGATCAAGAATTTGATTTCTAGATTTCTCAACTTCAACATTATCACAAGGAGAAACCCAAATCGTTATTGGAAAAGGAGGAGAATGAGGAACAAAAGGAACAATAGGCTCCTCCTCTGATATTAGGGGTGTCTCACAATTTTCAAAAATTACGAGAACATGAACATCTGGGGTTTAGATTCACACCGATTCAAAGAGATACGACCCAAATGTTCAAACTTTTTCTTAAATCCCAATGCATATCTTCTTTAGGAAACTCATAACATAAGTGAAGGAATCTGTTAGTGAAATCCCAAATTGATTCATTAGGATCCTGTTATGAAACCAACTCACAAAAAGATAGAAAAGATAGTTCAATGCCTTATAATTTAGCCTCTTCGAGGGGGAAACCTCCTTTACATTACACAAAAGAAAAATTCTTGGATGATTCAAATGAAAAAACCTCCTTTCTATATATAGGAGTCTAAGGGGTCACAATATAACCAATCCGACCTAACAATAATAATATAAAGGCATAAAAATAACAATAGAGGGATTCTATGGGGCATAATAATAACAATATGGGTACAATAGGGGCACAACAATATTAATAAGGGATACAAATACAATATTAATGGGGGCATCACTAGTATTATAGGGACCTAACAGATCCATTCTAAGTCATTTAATTATTTTATAAACATCTTTGGAATCATACCTATCAAGAGCTTGATGAAGCTCCTTAAGAAATCGAGGAAAAGGATGAATGGAAGCAGATGGTAAGGCATGAAACCATTGATTAAAATGACCTTCAAGAGTGTTGGTGAATAGAATGCACACCACATCTTCATTGTCGAATTCAAGAGATTTACAAAACCCAAGAAAATCATTTATGTGTTTGAACAAGAGGGTACCACCCTCACCATCAAACCTGAATTGAGACAAAACATGAACAATTTTCGTGGAGGTTGAAAGTTTACTAGGAAGTAGGTTATAAAAACACTTTGAGATTATTACTTGGGAAAGATCCACTTATGATAAGAGATTCAACATACTCAAAGAGCACAAATAGTCATCTGGCCCTCCTTCTAGCGCTAAAATGTTGACGGTGATGGATACTGCCAACATATAGGGGCTCTCCCTGATGTAAAGTCCCAATTAGACCTCAACTGTTTGGAGTAGGAGCCCCATCTAGAGTATCATCCTGACAACCATAACACAAAGGTTCATATTGGTTTCAATGGATAGCATAAGAGATTATATACATAAACCTTGAATAAGAAAGTAAGTGGACATTGTGAAACACTGATTGCAATGTGCAAAAGGATACTTTCACAAGGGAAGGGGGGGGAATACAAAAGTGAGCCTCTAGAAGGAAGTAATAGTACTAACCTAATAGAGACACATGAGAAAATAAAGGTTCGTTAGTTATCTAGTGAAATAGTTCACTTAGACACACCAATCATTAAACCACATACAACACACCTTCAACAAGATAATTACTAAGGCCATCGAAATAGTTCAATTTCCTTAGTACATCTAAACAAAACATATATAGAAAACATCCAAATAATAGTCCTAATACATTTACAATACATGCATGAAAATGTGTTGGCTCATCGAGCTTGAATTATAAGGTGGAAGATCCAAGTACACAGTTACAATGATGAGACACCAGTTCCAATAGTGGAACATTAAGTCACTTCTTGCTTCTCCAAAGAAAACTTTTATCTCCTATTCCAAGTATAGAAGCCAAGACTAGCTCTCCAAAGCTTAAGCCTCCAAAATCCTTTTTTTTAGTTATTAGATTGCTTTTATAATAATGGGAATGACCTTTCATATCCCCATGAATATTGTATTACCCTCATGACTCTTGGACTTCTAATATGTCCTTTAGACTTCTAAACAAATCTTTAACTTATAATGAATTTTGGACTTCCCCTAAAGACATTTTGTCCATATAACTTTTCACATTCCACATATGACTCTTGGACTTTCACACATTACATTTTGTCCTTTTCTTGAGAATGCATCATTACATTCCACATGATGATGTGGCATGACACATGGACACACATTGACTATTATGATGATGCTACAAATTACAACTTGACAATGATGTCATGGACTTCATGATGAGGTGGCAATGACAAGTTGTCTTCCTTGTTTCTTCATCTTGCATTCTTGATGATAGATTTGATATATGCTTTATCTTCATCAAAGATCCAATTTGTTTCTCATCTTCACCCTCCAAAGGGTTTTTTATCGATATCTGGATCCTCTAAGTCATTATGAAATATCTTCTTTCTATCTTGGTCCATGATCTCTTCATGTCTTTAAGATTGTTCTTTTTGGTTCTTCTTCTTCGTAAGTGTTTCTTTGTGTTTTCTCCTAGCTATCTGCTTGAGAATCTCCTTGTCATACTAAGATAGTACTCCTACAAATGAATATCATTCATGGTGAGGAAAAACCAGTCTTAAAACATCTATTCTATCATTACCTAGCTCATGGAATGATAAGCTCACAATATGCCTGTGAAAGGGTTAGAAGAAGAAGGATTGATTAGGAGGGCACAATAAAACTCATGAAGGCTCACAAGAGGCCTTCAAGGTGCACTTGTGTGCTCAATATATAGAGAGAGCTAGATAGCATAGGTGCACACTCCAAAGAGATGAATGAGTGAGGCTTAGGGCCTTCAAGCCTTCAAGGTGTGCTCATGTGCTCAAAGAGACTAAGAAGGTGCAAGGGTGGACTCTAAAGAGACGAAGGCATGAGGCTTTAGGCCTTCATGCGTTCAAGGTGCACTCATGTGCTCAAAGAGACTAAGAAGGCACAAGGGAAGTCTTCTAAGAGATGAGGGAGCGATGTTTCAGGCATTCAATGTGCACTCATGTGTTCATGATGACAAGGAGGGTGCAAGGGCACATGTTGAAGAGACAAAGGGGAAACACTCAAACCTTCAAGGTGCAATCATGCACTCAAAGAGGGCATAGTTCTTCATGCCAAAGGAGTGTGCTCAAGCTTTAGGCTTCATTACTGTGCCATGCACTCAAAGGCAAGGATGAAGGTTCATGCTTCATGGCTACACCATGCCATCGAAGGATTTATGCTTCGTGATTGCACCATGCACTCTAAGAGAATAATGAAGCTTCATGCTTCATGAGTGCACCATGTGCTCAACAAGGGCATAGTTCTTCGAGTCGAAGGACTACATTCATAGTCCTGAAGTGTGCTCATGGTTTTGACGCACATTCAAGCTCTCAGAGTGTGATTTTGAAGGAGACAAGGTCCTTTTTTTGTCCAGAGTGTGTCTTTTTAAGGGAGAGAAGGTCCTTGTTCTTTTGAAGTACACTTTTTCACTGAGCGTTTGAAGTGTGCTTCATCATTTTGAAGTGCACTTCATTAATTTGAAGTGTGCTTCATTGTTTTTAAGTGCACTTCATTCTTTCAAGATGTGCTCAAGCTTAGCAGGGTGAAATTCTCTCCAGCGGTGGCTACTTGTTCATCTGGAATGCGCTTTTTACTAAGGGAGGTGGAAAAGGGATAGGTGGATTATCCTTACGGTGTAATAACGCATTGTGAGAGGGATGAGACCTTAGAAAAGACTTAGTGCACGAGTATAGGAGGAAATATACGTCAATTAGGATCATGAATAAGTTTCACTTATCACCTAGTAAGAGGATTAATGCGTCTAGAACTTGTTTTGGGTTAAAGGACCAAGAAGATCTCTCACAATGGCTAATTGTGGGAGCATCAAAGTATGAGAAGGAAATTCATACTAACATGACTCAAACATAGGTCACACACATAAATGTCATTAATACAAGCCAATGGAATGCATAAGACTCATGAATAATTGTCACAGGTTAAAACAACAACAAAGCAACACTTATTTCTAAGTGTGACAGAGGAAGTGACACATTACAACACTTAGAACACAAGCTAGGATATAAGTGACGATCGTAGCCAAAAGGTGCACTAAGTTTCATGAAGGTGTCTAGCACATATTGCAATGATATGTAAGTCAATCTAATGTAGAAGAGTGCACCAGAACTAACTTTGGTGATGCACAAAAGTGTGACACATGCAAGAGTGAAAACTGCAAAAGCGATACCTGCGACATGAGGAAAACATAAGACGACACTTGTAAAATGTGAACAATTGTGAAAGCGACACATGAAAGAGTGAATATAACATTAAAATGACACTCATTAAAAGGAAAGAATGTCAAAACGACAGCCGCGAATGTGAAAGCGACAAAATCCAACAGTTGCGAACACTCACCAAAATAGAAGTAAAAATGAAACAAAGTGAGGGGGAATTGTCAATAAAAGTGCACATTGACTTTTGACATGAGTTTAACATCACACAAGGACTCCCTTGATGGACAATGTTATGCATGTTCAAGCCTACATAAAGAAAGTGTTATCATGAAAACATTGAAGGTTGAGCATGTGTGTGCAAGTGACTTTGATAGTTAAAACTCGAAAGAAGACTTAAACACTTTACAACATCAATCAACCATGGAACAACAGATCGTAGGATCCTCAGTATGCTCCAAAATTCAAGTGTGAGAAAAAAATTTGAACGTATTGATCGCAACTTCAACAAGATGCGATAATAGATGAAGAAGAACACGATAATACTTTGCTAGAAAAAGTTGGTGTACAAAAGGGAAACCCCATGCCCAAAGGTTTTTCTTCTCTTGAGAATATTTTTGACTTACAAAATTGGTTTCGGGGACTGCAAAACACCAAGACTCAAAGTTACACACTATTGTACGAACAAATAAACCTTGCAAGAGAGGTTGATCCAAAGTTTATCAATCTCAATACTTAGTATTCTCATGGAGAAATACAAGACTTCAATGAGTTGTTCAAGAAGTATCGAGATGTATTTTCTTAGACATATACATATCTAAAAACATATGACACCTATATTATCCAACACGTGATACCCATTAAGGATGGGATCAAGTTGTTCCAATAGAAGCTAAGGAAAGTGCATCCAACATTGGAGCTTCTCATTAAAAATAGTTGAAGAAGTTGTTGGATACAGGCATCATTTTCAGAGTCAGGCACTCCACCTGGGTCTCCCACCTAGTAATTATAAGGAAGAAGTCTGATCAAATTCGTTTGTTCGTTGATTTCTGAAAATTTAACCAGGATTCCTATAAAGATAACTATCACGTCCCCTCCATGGAGCAAATCCTGCAAATGGTCTCTAGATCTAAAATGTTCTCGCTGCTTGATGGATTCTTTGGTTATAATCAAGTATTGGTTGTTGAACATGATAGGTTGAAGAAAACGTTTAGAACAAAATGGGGGACATTTACTTTTAGATGCATTTCTTTTGGTCTTATAAACGTTAGGGCTACTTTTCAAAGGGAAATGGATATTACTTTTAGAGGGATAATTAGCCAAAACATGGTAGTCTATCTAGATGACGTAACAATGTTTTCAAAGATAAGATTCTATCATTTGCATCATCTGAAACAAATCTTTGAACGCTGTAGGAAATACAAAATATCACTCAACCCCAAGAAAAAAAATCTTTGTGGTGTGTGAGGGTAATATTTTAGGGCATAGGATAACAAAGAGTGGTATCACGGTGGAACTAGAGCATGTAAAAGTTATCACACAAATTCCCCATCCCAATGGAAAGAGGGAAATGCAGTCGTTTTTGGGTAAGATTAACTTCCTTCATAAGTTCATTTCTGATTTTTCCCAAATAGTGAAACCACTACAAAATATGATTAAAAAGGATGTAGATTTCAAATGGAACTAAGAAGAGGAGGCTTTAAAATGTATAAGGTAAGCAATAGTCGAAGCTTCGGCTCTTTACAACCCCAATTTTGATAAATACTTCATGTTATATACATTTGCTTCAAATTCATCATTGGTGGCCATTTTGACGTAAAAGGATGATCAAGGTAACGAGCGGCCTATATCTTTCATGAGTATTGACTTGCAATGATACAAAATCAATTGTCCTAATATGGATAAGAAAACATATGTCGTCTATAAGGTTGACACTTCATACCTTACATTTTGAAAAGTCATGTGATAACGTTTGTACCTCACCCTGTCATGAGATCACTATTTTTCCAGCAAGAGTTGGATGAACAGAGGGCAAATTGGATGACATGCTTGCAAGGGTATGATATAGAATTCAAACTTTCTCACACTTTCAAAGGACATGGCTTACACAAGCTTACTTTCAAATATTTTGATCATCCTAAATAAGACATTGGGGTGGGAACAAGAAATTGAGATGTATCAAAATGATTCAGTATCCACACCTATTCCATCATCATCTTGGTATGGAGACTTAAAGCAATATATCCAACATGATACTTTGCCTTATTCCTTGTCAGGAAAGTAGAAGAGGGTCATCATATTAAAATATTCATCTTATCATTTGGTACATGAAAACCTATTTTAGAATTACCATAACGATTTTCTCTTGAAATGCTTAAAATTTGATGATGCCAAGAAAGTTTTGAAGGAGTTACATTACAGGTCGGCAGGAGGACATTGTGTTGGTGACACAACAACACAAAAAGTTATGAGGGTTGGTTTTTATTGCCCTACATTGTTCAAATATTCCCACGTGTATGTGAAGAAATTCTCTATCTCTATTAAGTGTGCTAGAAGAGAAACTTTATTGACTGCACCATTCCATCCTATTGCAGTGGAGGAACCTTTTCATAATGGGGCATGGATGTTATCACGAAGATTACTCCACATTCATTGAAACAACACAAGTAAATTCTCATAGCTACATATTACTTGAAAAGGTGGGTAGAATTCATGCCACAATCGCAAGTCAATGAGCGGGAGGTAGTTATTTTCCTTAATCAAAATATCAAAACTAGGTTTGGTGTTCCTACCTCCCTTGTTTTTTATAATGCAACTTAATTTTCGTCATTGAGGTTATATGATTTTGCTTTGGAGAATGGAATTGTTTTGAAGAATTTTGCTAAGTATTATCCCCAAGGAAATGGTATAACTGAATCTACCAATAATAACCATATCTGCATCATTAAGAAAACTTTATTCTCACAACAAAGAAACTAGCATAATGCTTTAACCAATGCCCTTTGGGTCAATTGAGTCACTCCTAAACTGTCTCTTAATACCTGTCCCTACTTCATAGTGTACAGAAATGAAGACATCCTACCTCCTAACATGTACCTACTCATACTACAAATTTGTCAAGAATCTCGAAGTAGGTCATGCCCTATCATGCAATGTAGGATTGAGACCCTGCTTAAACTCGAGGAAGAAAGATAGAAAGCTCGTGAAAAGCTTGTCACTCATAAAATTCAAATCAAGAGGTGGCTTGATAAGAAATTTCCACATAACAGAGATTTTGGTGTGGGTGATCTTGTACTGAAATGGGATAAATCCCATGAGGATAGAAGTAAGCACACAAATTTTCAATCCCTGTGGATAGACTCATACCAGATTAATGGAAAACTTTCCCAACACACCTATCACCTCCAAGCCCTATATGGGAGTACTAAAACTCTCCCCTTAAATGGCCAAGATCTCAAATTTTACTTCACTTAGTAGCTCTCACATTTGCTCACTCGTCCTTTTATATATTTTACTTTCTTGTCATTTCCTTTCCATGCTTTTAGTTTCATGTCCTATTTGGTTGCATGTCTTCCCTTTGTCTTTATTTCCAAGAGGTCCCTTGTAAATAAATAAAGTCCTTGCATATGATTAAAAATATTTGGAACATCATCAATAAGTTGAAAGTACTCCAGGAATTATGGTAATCATTCAACCATTGGCTACCTTTTTGTTGGGATGGGGTCCTCTGGGTCAGTTTTGGGGTTAAAATAGGCCAAGTTTTGATACATTTTTGTAATTAATGTAAAGTCTCCACGATTTGTGGATGTGGAGCACGTAGATGATTAGGAGTCAAAGAGGTTTTAGCCCCTTGTTTATGTAAAGTTTGAGTCAGTTTTGAGCTCCACCCATGGTCCGCAGACCATGGGATTGTATGAAAACGGCTATAAATAGGCATGTTTTAGAGAGGCTAAGGAATATATTGGATGTAATGGACTAATAGAAGGGAAGTGATAGCGAAGAGAAGTGGGTCATATAGGAGAAGAAAGGCTCTGTATTTGAGTGTGCAAAGGCTTAGGTAGAGTCCACAGCTGAGTGCACAGAACCTTGCAGCTGAGTGCGCAGGATAGCTTTGAGTATGTAATCTTGAATTGAATATCAATGAAGACGGTTTCCAAAGAATTATTGTGTATTTCTGTTTATTTCTATTAATATCATATGATGTCGATGAATGATGTGCTTTATGAAATATTGGTTGAATGTTGTGCGATTGCACTGAATAAGTGTTAATCATGCCCACGAGGCTTTGGATTGATGGTGAATGGGTGCACTGTTAAGGCACTCCTTGCGATAGGTCACTGGATCAAATTCCCTATGGGTGCTTACCTACCCAAAAAAAAGTGTTAACGGTGTACGCAATGCATGTTTATGTGCCTTCACGAAGACTTTGATGCATTCTCTAATGCTTATGAATAACTTAAGTAAATCTACACGAACCCTAGTTTAGGACTACTCTCTGATGCGCATAAGTAGATAGATTGACCGTTAAAGGTCTGTAAAGACCAATCTTAGACCTTCGTGAAGGTTTAAAGACCATTTTGATAGAGTTGTAGCAGTGAGCCTAAAAAGCGTATCGATCTACGCGAAGGCAGATCTGAGGCGCTAAAAGACATCACTAGTCTCTGGATGCAAAAATTTGGTCCTTGCATCCCCCCATACTGCTTCGGGTGAGACTGTAGCTTGCACTATGTGGGTTGCTGTTGAAAGGGCCAGTAGTGTAGGGATTTGTTGATTGGCGCAACTAACTCTAAACTTGGGTTAGGACCCCCTAAGCCAACAAATGGTTCCATTGCCGGGAACGGGATCTGCTTGAAAGAGATGTGTGATGTCGCATCACTAGAATCCGACCAAGAAAGAAATTGAAAAGTGGTTGGATTGGAAGATTCACAAGTTCGTAGCACAAGAAAATAGGAATCCGCACCTGTCAAAGGAGGAGTGGTTGAACAGGTATCTGTATGCAGAGATACATGAGATCTTCTTCTGCACCTTCCCCATTGAATTATATGAATGGTTGGCTAAATTAATAGATAGCCAAGGAAGGTGCAAGCTCGATAATCCAATAGTGTGGACTCCAGAATTAGTTCGACGATTAGAAGCTTCTAAAAATAAGATTGCGTGGGCTGTTGATCATTGGCTTGATCGAATTCTGGGAGGATTTGTTACATAATTTATAGTTGATACCTTAGTCAGGTACAATGAAGAGGAGAAGAGATTTTTCAAAGGACCACGAGGTAAGTATTTAAGATATTTCAACACTTGGATTAAAATTTTGTTATGTGAAAAAATGGGTGATGCCATTACCTTGATGTTCAGAGCTACGTGAAGTGGATGGCTCTTTAGAAATCATGAAGGATCAGGACTGGAGTATAGTCCATTGATTGGACCTCCTTTAAGTGATGATGAAGGGGCAGAATGAACTCCATCGCGAAGCACTATTCAACTAATCACTCAGGGGTTTCCTCAAATAAATAATACATCCACTCTGCCTCCATCTCCACCTCCACCGCATACACCTTTGCCACACCTCCACCTCCACCCCCACCATTCAACATGGAGAACACCATGAAGGTGTCGATTTTCAAAGGCATAGGGAGTGAAGATACAAAGCAATTCTGGTTTATTGCGAATGTTGTGTTTCCAATGCAACAGATTACTAATGACAATATCAAGAAGGCACATTTGGTTACCGCTCTATAGGATTGTGCACTGACTTGGTATATTAAGTTTTGTTCTGATAATGCTCTTGCATCACTAGCAGAGACTAAGGTGGATTTAAACAAGGAGTTTAGTAAGCCTAAGTCTGGCTCACATTCAGTAGTTGGATTTAAATAAATCATGATGAGGGTCAATGAGACACCGTGGGAATTAGATCAGAGGTTGAAGTATTAAATTTGAGAAGCTAACATGCAGCTCTCAGATAGTCATCATCGTGAATGGTTTATAGCTTCACTCCCGCCCCACCTGAGAATTGCTTTGTCACAATAGAAGATAAGAAAATAGGCAGAAGCCTTGGATATCATGATGAGGTTATGTGCAACACCTATTCAGGACATAACCTTGGGGGTACAACAAATCCACTCTCAGTTACAGAGCCTCTGCTTAGAATTGCAAAGCTTGAAGAAAGACAATGACACTAAACTAGAGGTGCACACAAAAGTCTGGTGTCTGAACTGCAAGAGCGAGGGGCACGATAAAGACCATTGTCCCATATCCGTGAATTATATTACAGGAGGGGGACCAATTCCCTTGAAGCCAAAATCCCCAGCAGGGCCGAGCATGGGGGCTATGCTATGGTGCACTATTTGTCAGGATGTTGGACAACATGCGATGGATAATTGTCATTTACTTCAAAAATTCATCGAGACACATCATCAATTGTTTTGTAACTTCTGAAAATCTGTGGGCCATGATGAGCACCATTGTTGAAGCTATGAACTGATGATGGAAAGAACACCTACATACCGTATGCAAGCAGAAAATCAGCCTCCATATCAGGGTGCCAGAGGGGTGCGTGTAGGTTATCAGGGAAGAGGACGAGGTCGAGGAGGAGGAGGACCTAGTAGAGGCGTTGGTCAGCTCATTTGATATAATTGTGCAACGTTAGGGCACTATGCGTGAGACTGCCAGAATCATACATGCCAATCATGTCAATACTGCAACCAGTTTTACCATACTATAGAAGAATGCCTAGTGTTGATAGCTAAAATGCAAGAGCAGAAAGAACAAACTCAGTAGCCTATGCAGAACTAACAAATGATAAGAGTTGAGCCCTGCGAGGAGGATCAAAGCGTGAATATAGTGTTGAGGAGTGGAATAACAACTGGCAATGATAATGGTAAATAGCCTGAAGAGGATGGATGGATCTGTAAGGCCCTAGAGAAGGAAGTTGGTTTTGATTTAGAGTGCACTAAGGAAACTTTTATGGAAGCCAAGAAAAGCTTTGCTGAGGCCTCCACCTCAAGAAGCTAGAACAAGGTGCAAGAAACCAATGCACCTTCAAAAGTTGATCCTTCTGTTCTTACTATGTTTTTGGAGACCTACATAAAACTATTGTGGAAGGCCTATAGGAGTTAATAAACAAATGCGCCAGCAAAGAGAAGGTCCCTGATGGGCACCACGTAGTCAAAAAAATTGGCAAACATAAGGCACGAAGAGGGCACGAGATGAGACTCACCACACGGATAGGTGACTATCAGATGGATCAGGTCATCTTGGATCTGGGATCTGATGCAAATGTTTTGCTGAAGAAAACATGGGAAAGGATGGGAAGACTTGTGTTGCAGTGGTCTCCGATTAAGCTCAAAATGGAGAACCAGCAAAAGATCATCCCTATGGGATGATTATATGGAGTAACAGTTGATATAGAGGGTGTGAGCACGATGGCCAACGTTAAAGTTATAGAGATCGTCGATGACAATAATCCATTAACTCACACTCCTAGGAATCGACTTGGCCATTTATATGAACGAGGTCATCAACCTAAAGAAGAGGAAAATGTCATTTGAAGGGAAGTCGCTTCAGGTTGTAGTATTGTTGGACCCTGTAGAAAGGGCTCAATATACTGAACTAGTCCACAATTATGAAGAAAGTGAGGTTGAACTCGATCAAATCTACAAAATAACAGCATGAGACCAAGACTGGATCAACTTGACGGTAGATGGATGGATTGCATGAGCCCGGGAGAGTTCCTGCACCTCTGATTTAGATGAAGAGTTGGAACATTGGAAAAATCAGCTACATGAAGTATCCACACTGCGGTACAATATGATGACGAAATCATTGTGTTGTGTTTCATTAGAGGTAAGGAAACTACCCTATTATGATGGTTTGATTGACATATATAATTTTTTGGATGCATTTGAGCACAAAGTTCCTAAGGATCACCGCTTCTAAGCATTAGACTTGGCCTGCGCGCTACGCCTGCAGGATGGTGGGCTACGCATAAAGATAGTTTTTCTAGGTGGAGAGATTATCGAAGAATGATGAGATTATGGTTTGGACATCCTAACACTCGATTGACTGAAAAATATAATGGGAAGGATGATCCATTTGATCACTTAGAAAAATGGACCAAAGCATGGGGAACAGAGCTACATTTGGAATGGGTACACATATTTTTCCATACTTTGGATACAATTCCCATGAACTGGTATCTAGACAAGGAGCTTCGCCATGGCACCGTAGAGTGGGATATATTGAGGGAAGGATTCTTATTGATCTTCAGTTTTGAAAACGGCTTCTTAAGCATCGATGAAGTGCTACAAGATATTAAGGTGGTTATCTTCAGAATGCTGCAAGAGCCCTTGGAATGGGTCCAACCAGACTGGAGCACCCAGCTGTGCCATGCATTGGAATGCCATGTAACCCCGAAAGAGGAGGATGAAGATCCGAGAAACATTAACATTACAGAGGAAAAAGGGAATTTCAAAGTCGAGGGCCCACAAACAGACAACCCAGACATCACTGAAGACAAAGTAAGTAAATATTGGTACTAAAGCATAATCGAAGTTTGCAAAGGTTGGAGACTATTGGGACGATGCTACTGTGGATAAAGTTGTTGAGTTACTCCACAAATATCAAGATATCTTTCCTACCAAGTTTTTGGATTTGAAGGGCATACTTGGTGATTTGGGCATTATGAAGATCACTTTGAAGCCAAACACGAAAACATATTAAGTAGAGGTTGTATCGCCTTAATCCTAAATACAAGGAAAAGGTTTGCCATGAGTTGGGTAAGATGCTAGAGGTAGGCATCATAAAATTAGTTGAATAATCTGATTAGGTAAGCTCGATGGTGGTTCAGGAGAAGAAACATAAAGGATAGATAAGAATTTGCATAGATATGCAATCTTAATGATGCGTGTGTCCATGACTCATTCCTGACGCCGTTTATAGATGAAGTCTTGGACAATGTTGGAGGATAGGAGGCCTACCCATTTACTAATGGGTTCTCTGGGTATCATCAGATCAAGATCATGCCAGAGGACAGGAGAAAAATCACCTTCACGATGGAATGGGGTTGTTTTCAGTACATTGTGATGCTGTTTGGACATAAGAATGTGCCTGCGATATTTTCCTACGTAGTCATCACAACGTTCAAGGAGTTCATTCATAAGTTCCTGGAAGTATACTTGGATGACTTAACGCTATTCGGATTAGTAAAACGTCATGTAGCAGGCCCACGCGTGATGTTGGATATGTGTCGCAGATACCATATCGCGCTAAATTTGAAGAAATGAATATTCTGTGTTCCCTTTGAGATCTTGTTGGGTCATGTGGTATGCAAGCAAGGATTGATGGTGGACCCTGCAAAGATTGCATGATTGTGAATTTAGGGGCCCTGAGGAATGTTAAGTAGCTGCGTGTGACGCTAGGACATGCAGGACATTATAGAAAATTTATCAAAGCCTACGCTCAAATTACTATGCCCGTGGAGAAATTGCTAAAGAAGGATGCAACATTCTGTTGGGATGAAGAATGCCAGCGCAACTTAGATGTATTGAAAGAAAAGATGGTCACCGCACTGATCTTGGAATTCCCTGATTGGAAAAAGGAGTTTCACGTACATGTGGATGCCTCTTGCATTGCGTTGGGTGCAGTGTTAACATAGGCCGATGAAGGAGAAATGGACCACCCTATAGCCTTTGTGAGTAGGAAATTATCGAAGGTTGAGAAGAATTATTCAACGACTAAGGGCAGAGGATTGGCCATGGTGTACGGGTTGCAGAAATTTAGGCATTATCTGTTAGGAGGGCATTTCACGATGTACACAGATCATTCTACCTTGAAATACTTGGTCAATAAGCCTATGTTGGGGGGGAAGATCTACAAGTGGTTGCTGCTATTTCAAGAGTATGACTTTGAAGTCATTGTCAAGCCAGAGAGGTTAAATGTGGGACCTGACCATCTGTCGCGAATCGAAATAGGCGAGGAACCTAATAATCTGGAGGAAGGGTTGCTAGATGTGCAACTCTTAGCGGTGCGAATAGCATATAATCATTTTGTAGATATTATTCACTTCTTGACTACGGGGATAGCACCAAAAGGGTATACAAGTCAACAAAAGAAGGAACTAGTAGTGCGTGCATCAAACTTTTCAGTCATTGCAGGACATTTTTATAAAATGGGTGCAGATGAAATATTGCGAAGATATGTGCCAGATTTTGGGAGGGATAAAACTCTTGCTGAAGCTCATGGGGGAGCCGCTGGAGGTCATTATGCAGGAAAGGTGATTGCACAGAAGATTTTGCGTAGGTCTATGGTGGCCAACGCTGCACAAACATTCCAAGGCGTAGTGTAAGGCATGTGATGCATGCCAGAGAATGGGCAAATCATCACCAAGGGATGAATTGCCATTACAACCTCAAGTATCTTTGCAACAATTTGAGAAATGTGTGATTGATTTTGTTGGGCCAATTTAGCCCCCAAGGAAGAAAATTGGTGCACGTTATATCATCACTGCGACGGAATATCTAACCAAATGGGAAGAAGCACAACCAGTTAAGGATTGTACAGGGGCTACGGAAACAAAGTTTTTGTTTGAATATGTTTTAACTAGATTTGGCTACTCGAAAGTGTTGATGAGTGACAAGGTATGCACTTTCTGAACGAGATGATCAACACATTGACTGAATAATTCCAGGTCTACCATTAGAAGAGTACATCGTACAACCCACAAGCCAATGGAACTGTTAAAGCCTTCAACAAGATTTTGGATAACGCGCTGACAAAGATCTGCAACGTGTAATGGGTCTAACATTAGAAGAGTACATTGTACCACCTATAAGCCAATGGAACTGTTGAAGCCTTCAACAAGATTTTGGAGAACACGCTGACGAAGATCTATAATGTGCAACAAACTGACTGGGATGTGCGCATGCTTGTTGTACTTTGGAATTATAGGACTAATTGTAAGAAGCTGACATGGCAAACACCATTCAGATTGGTATATGGCGTCGAAGTTGTAATTCGATGGAGTATATTATGCCTAGTCTGCGCATAGTAGCTCTCACAGGTATGGCAGATCACAAGGCCTTGGAAGAATGGCTCGCGCAGCTGATGGATCTTGAAGAGGATTTATTTTTGGCAGTATTTCATCAGCAAGTACAGAAGGAATGCGAAAAATCATGGCACGATCACCACATCAAGCTTCGCACTTTTAAGGTAAACGATCTTGTGTTGTTATATGATAGTAAATTCACTAAGTTTCTGGGGAAATTCCAAATGCATTGCCTAGGACCATGCATTATCAAAGAAATCATAGATGGAGGCGTAGTTTAGCTCGTGAAGCTGAATGGGAAACCTTTTCCGTGAAGAGTGAATGGGAGCAGATTGAATTTGTATACAGGGGATCCTGCGCAATGACTATATGGTGGTAGGATAGTCTTAGTGCTCCAGGCAGTTGCAAGGGAGCGTGGGACTATAAACTACATTTCCTAGTTTGGAGGACAACACAGCGAGAAGGCTGTGTGAAAAGTGACAGAGTTACATCTTATGAAGTTGCGCACAAGAAGTTGCACCATGGAGGGAGACGTCACGCAACACAATAGAAAAGTGACTGTTGGATTCATTGTTCATGACCTGATGGCCAAAAGACGCTTAAAAGGAGTGGGATGGTGGAATTTAAGGCAAAAATCTTTGAAGATCTGCCGCCAAAACATCATTAATTATCAGAAAATGGGGGAAACAGTTGGATTTGAATTCAAACCTCCCTATAAATTACACGTGTCAGTCCAACAAAGAACACTTTGCGCCCTCAGAATTTCTAGTGAGATTTGTTGTTTGTTGCCTATGAATTGATTGTATTGGGAAGATTTAGTTGTGAGCCATGTGTTTTCTAAGTTGTTTGAGCTAAATCAGAATTTTATTCTAGAGAAAATGCTTGGACCAAGTTCCACTGAAACTATGAGTACTGGTGGTGATGCCTCTAAGGGAGCTGCCCCAGAAGTGGTAAGTATGGAAGCTCTAGCTCCTGTGCCTATGGCGCCGAGGTCGCCTAGGCCAAAGCCTACACCTACCAGAGAAACCCAAACAGCCAAACCAAAGAAGTACAAGCAGAAAAAGCCAGTGTTGGTGCACGAATCACCAAGAAAGAATTTTGTAGCATAAGAAAAACAAAAGAAAGACAAGCAGTTGGAGAAAGTCATGGACCTGGAGGCGGAAGAAGGCCATGGTACAAAAGACATTGATGCTTAAGGAGTTGGACCTATAACGCAGCTACCCGAGTATATCCCTTCGCGGAAGGGAAAGGTGAAGGTCCTGAGGGGCCTAGATTCTAAGAAGTTCATTGTTTCCATGCCCCTTCTACCAGAGCAGGTCCCTTTTGAAGGTTTATGGCTCGCATGGATCCCATTGTTGAAAATGGAGGATTAGGACCTCGTAGACCATGCTAGGTTTCCACACTTGGCGAGGAATAAGTACATGAGGCACATTTATTATGCAGAATGAAGTGTTACATCATTAGAAATGGAGGAATGGGTCCGTGGTGTCGAGAACTCATGGTTACTCAATCTCTTGTGGGTGCCCCATTATCACTGCACCCCCATTAGCACAATCTGTGTGCGCCAACTTCTCACATTGGTGCACGATGGTTGTCTATGGCTAGGAGGGCCTATACCCATTACATACATGCTAATTCATAGGATTATGCACTTGCCATATGAAGGCCTGAACCCGACTAAGGAGTTTGGCAGAAAGACGGGGGGAAAGGACCTTGTAGAAAGAATGAAGAGAGATTACGACTTTGTGAAGAAGTTGCGAGAGTATTCCATTCTGTCTATAATAGACCCAACAGTTCAATTAGCCACCCAGATCTTGGCCAGGGAGGTGATGAGGAAATGCCGAGCAGATGAAGTTATGGCCCAAATGGTTTCCCTTGTTGCGTACTACGTGAAAGGCGTACAATTTAATTAGTTAAGATACATGTGCCAGGAGTTCTTAGTGAACTATCGTGAGGCCCAAGATGAAACCAAGTAATTTCACTACGCTTGGTTACTGTTGTCGATTATGCTTGTTGCGTGGGAATTGCCAAAGGACAACCAATTTCCTCCGCTTGAGGAAGGATTGCCGAAGGTAGCACAATTTGCCTCCTTATGGCCCATAAAGGATCCCACACGAGTTACAGAAACAAATATATTTTGGGTCCTTATGGAAATGAGTCTCCACATGACCATTAACCAACATCTGAGGTTGTCCCCAACCTTGTACATGCAGTTGTCACCCTACGCGTCATTCAAGGCCAGCTTCCATAGAGTGTACATTCAAGTGCTGAAGGATCCACAACAGAAATGGCATGACTTGCCATATTTCATGACAAAAACATATGTGCAGGAGGTGGTAGCAAGATGGCCTATAGAGTGATGGCCCCCCTCAGACTTAAATGCTAGAACAAGCACAAGCGTTGGAAGTTCTACTGTGCAGAAAAGGAAGGAGGCAACTAAGCAGGTTGCACGTAACCTAGATGCCTAGAAAGAAGGAAGTTGCAGAGAAGGCTCAAGTGGATCAAGAGCACATTGTCAAGGAGCAAGAAGAACATGAGCAATGTGAGTCTTAAAAAAGTGAAAAGTCAACTTCGCCGGAAATAAAGAAGGAGGAACTTTCAGGGCAATGTGACAACGAAGATGAGGGGTAGAGCACTCCATTCATTCTGAAGAAACGTAGTAAGGCACAACAGGAAAGCATAAGGAAAAAGAAGAAATCAGATAAGTCATAGGCTAATCCCATGGTCTTAATAGAAGGCGATCTCGATGATATTAGGGATAAAATCAAGGATACAACAACCGAGGTGTTGTAGCAGTTCGAGTAGAAGTACATGCAGATGCTGGTGAGTGTCCAAAATGATCTGCACGTGTTGCAAATCCAAGCTAGCAGAGCATAGGTGGGCACTAGACAAGCAAGCATGGAACAAGAGAGCCTGGCACCTAGGACAAGCCAAGCAGTGGATTTGATAACGACCCTAGACCTTAGGACTATTGCATTACTAGATGGGTCCCTTCGTGCGAGGTTAGCCAATGATCGCGTTATCCTGAGAACAATCAAGAACATCGAGCTGAATATAGCAGTGCTCTCCAACGGGAGCCTCCACGTGCTGCATGTAAGCGTGGTAGATGAATTGAGGGCCTAGAATAAGAGCACCCTTAACCACATCAGTAAATATAGAGTGAACAATGAACAAATGTTTTCTGAAAAGACAGATCCTCTAAATGAAAAGGAGACATTGCAGGTGCAGAGTTCATGACTAGAGTCAGTAGACCAAAGGCATGCAGGATAGTGTCTGAGCTTCACATCCCGGAGGATGCAAAACCAAAAGCAAATATTAGAAAACTCACCACTGGTGTGCGCAAAGCTAAACATGAAGATCACAGAGCTACAATTAAAGTTGCAACCCACGACTCCCCCTGAGGTCCAGGAGCAGCACGGAGCCGCAATAAAGGAATGAATGGCCACCCTAGATGCCATAGTCGTTGACTATACGACATTATTTGAGCAAGTGATGGAGTTAGTGGCCAATTTGTAAGAGGATCCAAACCTACAGACACTGAACACAGAAGTAAGGGAGTTGCAGCGGAAATATGATGAAGTTAGGGCCATTGCTCACTCCATTGCACCAGTGTAGCACCTTGTTAAACTGAAGGAAGGAAAGAAGCTCCTTGCGCAGGTGGAGGAAGCGCAAAAAAAGGAGGCCTTGTTAAAGGCTGGGCTGCATCCATGGTTGGAAGAAGCTTATCAAGTTATGACCACTATCCAAGATAAGCTAAAAGGGTTGCAATAGACACAACAGATGATGAGGCTAGTAGTAGAAGGACCAGCCACAAAAAATCTCTTGACGAATTCAAGCAGTTAATCAGTTAGAATGCTGCCAAAGTCGTAGTGATCTAGGTGGAGCTGGGGGATATTCGTAGTAAGATCGCAATTCCAACCGAGTGACTCAAGGGCGAGTCACGATCTTTGTGTTGGGGGCCTGTTGGGATGGGGTCCTCTGGGTCAGTTTTGGGGTTAAAATAACCAAAGTTTTGATACATTTTTGTAATTAATGTAAAGTCTCTACGATTTTTGGATGCAGAGCACATAAATGATTAGGATTCAAAGGGGTTTTAGCCCCTTGCTTATGTAAAGTTTGAGTCAGTTTTGAGATCCACCCATGGTCCGTGGACCATTGGATTGTATGAAAAAGGCTATAAATAAGTGTGTCTTAGAGAGGCTAAGGCATATATTGGATGTAATGGATAGATAGAAGGGAAGTGATAGCGAAGAGAAGTGGGTCAAATAGGAGTAGAAAGGCTCTACAACTGAGTGTGCAGAGGCCTAGGTAGATTCCGCAGCTAAGTGCGTAGGGAAGTTTTGAGTCTGTAATCTTGAATTGAAGATCAATAAAGACGGTTTTCGAAGAATTATTGTATATTTCTGTTTATTTTTGTTAATATTATATGTTATCGATGAATGATGTGCTTTATGAAATATTGGTTTAATGTTGCGTGCTTCTACTGAATAAGTGTTAATCATGTACGCAATGCATGTTTATGTGTTTTTGTGAAGACTATGATGCATTCTCTGATGTTTACGAATAACTTAAGTAAATTTCCATGAACCCTAGTTTAGGACTACTTTCTGATGCGTGTAAGTAGATAGATTGACATTAAAGATCTGCAAAGACCAATTGTAGACCTTCGTGGAGGTCTAAAGACCACTTTGACAAAGTTACAGCAGTGAGCCTTAGAAGTGTATCGATCTGCGTGAAGGCAGATCTTAGGCGCTAAAAGACATCACACTAGTCTCTGGATGCATAAACTTGGTTCTTGCATCCCCCCATACTACTTTGAGTGAGACTGCAGCCAATGCTACGCGGGTTGCTTCTGAAAGGGCTAGTAGTGTATGGATTTATTGGTTGGTGCAACTAACTCTAAATCTCAGTCGGGACCCCCTAAGCCAACACTTTTGTTCTTTGTTTCCATATTTTATCTTAAACTCCTTTTAAGTCAATACCACAAGAAAATATGGACGAGAATTTGTGGGGAACCCTAACCAACTAGAATTCCCTTCTATCCTAACAAGATCTTCATTGCTCAAGTTGGCTTTAAAAGTCATATATTGTTTTTAATGACTCGCAATGATGGCTAGAGAAGGAAGAATGAGAAAACTTGTAATGAGTAAACTCTTTTTGGAATAATAATAAAGTCTTTCAAAAACAAGAAAATACCTCTCTTACCTGTAAAATAAGTCGGGATCCCTCATCTGCACTGGAGAAATGAATTCTAATAAATGATGCCAATGTGCACATATAAATAAACAAGTAAATAAAAGGGTAAAGGGTTGAGAAAGTATTCTTGTGTAGAGAGGTGATGCAGGTGGCTTTGTCGAGGTACTAAATAGGCCTGCTAATAATGAAGCAACATTTATGATTTCTTGAAGTGACTTTGTTGGGGCATTGAATATGCCTACTGCCAATGAAGAAACACTAGAGGGCCACTTCAATTTTAAATATTTTTTAGCTCATGCATTATTACTCATATCCCATGTAGAAGTCATTGGTGTTGTCTTTTAAATAATGAAATGTTTTAAAGAAAGCTAATTAAAGTGATGAAGATATTGTAGTAAAAAAAATAAGGTTTCATTGTGAAGTTAGTGGGACCCATCGGTCAAGGAAAATACTTCTAAAGGTAAGACTTCATCTTAAATAAAGTTCAAGATGAGTTTTTGAGGTTCTACTAGTGAATCACCAATTGTTGTATCTACTACAACAACCCTAAAAATTTTTCTTTTTCAAAAATTTTGAGACCCCTCCGCAGTGAAATTTATAACAATCTTTGCATATAATATACTAAGGTTTTCATGCCTCATTAACTCATATAGGGTTTCCTCTAGACCTAGAAAATTAAACCTTAAAAATCCTAAGACTTAATATTTTTCCCCAAGACCATAAATCGCAACTTCAATCTATAGTAGTAACCTTTTTTCCATCTAATTTTTTGATTTGCGGTCTCCTTACACTCCACACTATGAGTCGTTAATTCACATTTTTAACAAGTAAAGGCATCCCCACTAGGAATTGAAACCACAACTTGCGACCTCATTTAGGTGCCCTAATTAGTGAGTCATGAAGTCACATTTCATGTATCTAGTGGCTTTGTGCTACAATTTCATGTTGGGAGTTGGAACCTCCCTCCTCTTGTTGCACGTGACCAAAGTACCACGCACCTTCAACTTGTAACCTCCTTTACTTATTGCTAGTGACAAAGTCATCACACAAATCCTATGTGTGACCTACCTCCCTATGTGTGGATCTATTTATAAAATCTCCTTCTTTACATGAATCTCCCCATTTTTCCTTCACGACGAAGCGAGCAGCGAAACCTCCAACTTCCATAGTGACCTACAACCTGAAGTTAGTAACACATGCCAAATACTGCTAACCATTCCTTTTGTTGTGAATTTACATGTGTTCAACCCCTTTTTGTTGTGCCCCTGCATCTACCTATCCTAACCCTCGATCTCCTTGCATGCTTAAACCTTAGATTTCGTCCCCACTATCGAATCTATCCCCATTTTTCCCTTGAATTTCCTCGCATCCCAAGAATTTAGCGAACATTTTCCCTCATTTCTTTTTTAACCCTATGTTCCACCATATCCTTTGGTACTTTTTGTCCTCTACTTTGGCTTGCATGGATATTTTTCCCTGGGTTTTTTGCAATGCTAGTTTCGATGTGCGTAAGAGGAAGGGTTGTCACATCAAAATGGGTTCACTGTGCCATTGTGTGATCTATCTCTCGAAAAATTTATGTTGATATTGTCTCCCCAATGGAGACCCATGGATAGGTTTATTTTGTGTTTATTTTAGGTATGCGAAGAGAAGGATTATGTCTATGTTAGATTGTAAAGGCCCCACCGCGCCATCACTTGATTTATCTCTTGGAAAAACGACTATGTTTAGTTTAGGGCTTGAGTTACTACTCCACACAACTACATAATGTCATTTAGCCTTAGACTTGGAAGCTCAAACCTTTGATCACCCATCGCTCATCACATTTCCTTTTCACTTTTGTGACTTGTGATGATTGTTGTGAAACGCGACCTATTGATGTCAATGCCAATTGTGACTAACACTTTAGGTCACAAACACAATCTTGAGACTTAGTAAAGTGTCACCATAGTGTGACCTATCCAATTCCTGTGAATAATGATTTTTCTTTTCTCACAGCTTATGATCTTCACTGTTATGCAAACTGTGACCTACCATGTTGCAAAAATTGTGGCTTGATTCTTAAGTCACAAATCGCAACAATGATGTGCAATGTTCTATGCAACCTACTCTGTGCAATGGAAACATGACTTACCCTTTGTGATATACATTGATGTGTGAACTTAGTGACCCACTCTACATTTTAAACATGCAACCTACATAGAGTCTTTTCTCCTTGATAAGACCAAATTTCCATAACCCTAATATCCCAAGGCCTCACAATATAATTTTTCACTGCTTACAAATTTAATATTTAATATTGTTTATGATAACATCAATGTCTCTGGTGATTTTTTTTGAAATTCCAGGTACAATAGACCTTGATTGAATCCACCTTCCATCATCTTTTGGAGAAATGGCTCCACTAGTGATCATAGTATGCAGTAGGAATTTTTCCAGGGTTGAAAGCAATATAGAAGGAGTGGTTCATAGTCCTCCAAAATGGCCTATTTATGGGGACATTGCTGGTCATATTGATAAGACAACTTCATTCACCTGGGAATAAATTTAATCTGAATTTGCAAAGAAAGGCATCTCAAGCGAGCACGAATATTTTCAAGTTTATATCAATGTAAAGAGGTGCTAGTTACATAAAGTGGTAACACATCCTTTGGTATTCCCATGTGTCAAAACAACAGAATGGATCCTCCAACATACTGATGAAGTAAAATGAGCTATCAAGAAACATGATGGGGAAACTAAGGACATATTGAAGAATTGGTGACAATATCCCAGTAAGTTTAGATTCGGGGTAGATGGGATCTACAAGAAAAAATCTCTCAGGAAGGTCTATTAGTTAATGGTTGATATGATGAATAGTTTATATAGAAATCCAAACATTGGCACCTTCTAAGGCACTTGGGTCCCTTTCATGCACACAATTGCTATCAAAGGAACAATTTTAAACTGGCCTAGCATACTTACCAACACCATCGAAGCAAATGTCTGTATAGAAAAGAACCTAGCCGAGGGTTAATAATAATAATTCTACGTGGCCTCATACCTTCTGGATGCAGTTTTTGAAAAGTGTGACTTTGAATGCTTAGGTTTAAAGTGGAATCCAACAAAAAAGGAATTAGTGCACATTTATTACAAGAGTTTGTGGAACTTGAGATACAAGTGCTCATTCAAGAAGATATCATATTATTTCATTTCTCCACTTTATAGTGAGTTATTTGGTGATGATCCTCCATGTATGTCAAAGTGTAAGAATGATCTTCACGATGTTGAAATTTGGTTTCCAATAAGAGAAGCTACCTGCATAAGAGTTTTTTATGCTTACAAGCTTCCCCATGCTCTCCCTACACTAGCCACAAACAAAATATTATTACAAGAAGTTGCATACCAGTTAACTACAATATTGTCCTAGACATAGGTGAAAGGTAAGAAAGGGAATTGGCCTATATTCCCATTTTATTTTGGAGCATATACAATTAAAAATTTCAAAGAGGTTGAAGAGGAAGCTGAGGATTTGTTACACATTCATTTTGTTGAGCTAATATTTCGCAAATATGACCTAAGAGGTGTTGCACAAGCACATTGTAAAGCAATCGACTTCAATTGGGATTATGCTCATTTTAAAGAATATGAGGTTGAAGGGATCAAAAAACTTCTACAATGCTACCATAGCGGAGGAGGAAAAAATATAGGATGAAAAGGAGGAAGAAAAAATAGACAGTGATACCCAAGAGAGTTTGAGTCTTGAAGCAAAATAGGCCATCCTCAAAAATAAATAGGGTCAAGAGGCCATTAAATAAAAGCAGAAGAAGAAAAAGGTTTTCGAGAAGAAATCCCAACAAAAGTAGCAAGAAGAGGAGGAAACCCTAAAGAAACAGGAAGACAAGAAAAGAAGAAAAGAATCCTTGAAAAGGAAGAATGTGGAAATAGCTAAGAAGAAGAAAGTGGACATTTCCCATTGTAGGAGTTAGGTATTCCATAGGAAGAAGAAGAAGAGGTATTAGATCTCACTAGACTCGTTTTCAACTAGGTTCAATGCAAAATAATGCAGGAAGGTACAAGTGTTATGCCAATAATCTGGCTAAGCCCATATTGGTGGTCACAAAAAAGGAAATTTTCATTAATACCACCATGAACCTGGAGATGATAACTTCAGTAAGAACTGCTTTTGTGATTGCTTTAAAGTTGAACATGAGATTGCTTATGAAGAAAAATGCAGAATTAAAGGAAAAGTTTGTTGCCTCTGAATAAAGGGTTGTACAATTGCAGGGTGAAAACCAAACCTTGTTCACTTCCCACTCTCAGGGTAAAGGCTTATAAGCATCTGTTTCAGATGAATTACAGATACTAGTGGAGGAAATGGACCTAGTTTATGATGAGATGATGACCGTACATCAAGTCATGGCCCCATTCCCAACCATGCATAAAGATTTAAAAGTGAGGGGAATGATGATCAAAATAACCACAACATAATTTGAACACATACATGAATGGTATAATCAATATCCTAATGCACCTAAAGAAATCTCGAGGAAATATTAGATCACAATGAGAATGATAAAGTGGTCGTCCAAAGTGAACTTTAAGATATGAAGGTTGTCAGGGCTACATACCAGATGTTACTCCAAAACCAAATGGTGTAGATTCTAGTTGGGATTCTACATCAGGAAGATCCCCCTGTTGTTGGAAATACATTACAGCCAGTCAACAGTTGGTTATAGTGAATCATCAAAGGCATATAGAATATATATTCCAGGACAAAGACAAGTTGAAGTTAGCAAGGATGCGACTTTTGGTGAGGATGTTTCTTATTGGAAGTCTAAAGAAGTGGACACCAATGAAGATGAGGAACATAAATATCTTAAGGATATAGTCCATCGTGTCCTTTTGAACACCCCATTTATCATCAAGAAGAGTTAGAAGGTCCAAGCGAACAAGTGGATGTGATTGCTCCTGAAATCAAGAAAAGGCTAACCCAGTTAAGGTAAACTCTAAAGGAAGCTTAAGGACATGCATCACCATGTGGCACCTTAAGAGAAAACAAGAGCCAAAAGAGGTATTTTGGTTGTATAGAATTGATGACTAATCTCATTGATGTTGAACCTTCCACCTACAAATAGTCCACTAAATAACAACTTTGGAAGGATGATATGTTGGAAGAATACCAATCAATTACGAAGAATGATGTATGGGAAATCATGTCTATACCTGAAGGAAAATCATTGGTGTCCTCCAAATGGTCATACAAGATAAATCATGCAGTGGATGGAATCATTGACAAATAAAAGGTGAGGTTTATGGCTATAAGGTTCAACCAGAAGGAGGGAGAAGACTATGAGGAAACATTTTCTCTGATCATTGGGTTGAAGAATGCCTTCTATGGAATTACGAAGCACCGAGATCCTAGTATACATGGACTGGCAATTATCTGATGAGATGTGGCTTCTCCAAAAGTGATGTTGATCCAAACCTGTACTTCAAGGTTGAGAAGAATGAATCGATGATTATGTTATTATATGATGATGATTTATTTATGATAGGTATAGAGCATATGATTATTCAGTGTAAGAGGGAGCTAGCTTCCAATTTTGATATGGAGGATCTTGGTTTGATGTAGTATTTTTTGGGGCTAGAAGTATGGAAAAATCTTGGCAAAAACTTTCTTGGTCAAGGAAAATATATTATCAAAATCCTACATAGGTTTGGTAAGATGCATTGTAAATTGATGTTGACTCCCATGGTTACAAATTTGAGGAATTTGAGAGACATTGAGTCTGATTTGATAGATCCATCAATGTATTGAAAAATGATTGGTTCACTGATGTATTTGGTTAATACCAGGTGAGGCATTTGGAGTCTGATTTTATAGATCCATCAATGTACTAGAAGATGATTGGTTCACTGATGTATTTGGTTAATACTAGGCGAGACATTTGCTTTGCAATTAACGTGTCGAGCCAGTTCCAAGTGGAACTGGGATATGATCACTGGATAACAACAAATCACATATTGATATGCTTGTGTGGTATGGTGGAATAGGGTTTCATATATGTCTCAAATGGCGACATACAACTATAGGGATATATTGATGCAAATTGGGCAGGGAGAGTTGAAGAAAGGAAGGGTACCTGTGGATTTTGCTTCAATTTTGGCTCCACTATGATTTTGTGGATGAGGAGAAAGTATACGTTTGTCACATTTAGTATTACCAAGGAAAAATATATTGTAGCTAGCTTGGTGAGTTGCAAAGCAATGTGTCTTCTGAAGTGACTCACGGGATTGTTTGGTTATGTGTTCAAATTGACCATGATTTATTGTTATAATAAAAGTTATGTGACACTAACAGAGAATCCAGTGTTCCATGATAGGTTTAAGCACATTTAGATCAAGTACCACTTCGTCTGTGACATGGTGCAGAAGCGAATAGTGAAGCTCTAGTATGTCTTGACAGATGAGCATATTGCAAATATTTTGATGAAGTCTTTGTCCCATGCGAAGTTTGTATACTTTAGAGACAAAATTGGACTTGTGGAGAATGCCTCTTTAATTGAGAGGAAGTGCTGATGAGATAACACAGTGGACTGACTTCTCCCTGGGTCAATTAATGTGACCAACATTAGGGAAGGTATCCTTGTGTAAAGTACTTTGACTAGAATTTGGGGGAATGGTGCGGCAAAGGATTGGCATTATTCATGTGTCATGTATGACCAAAATTAGGAAGAATGGTCTTAGAGGCCAAGAATTAATTTGATAGAGTGTGGTATTTCCAGCATTAATATTATTAGAATCGAGCCCATTATTACTCAATTAGAATGTGGCTTTTGGGGGTTCACCATGTGCCAAGTATCGATCAGAATGATGGTGTACCAAGACTATTTTGTATACCATGTTCTAAATAGACCATAATTATGGTTACTAGTTGATTCTAATGATCCACCATGTGTCATAAATGCTTGACCAGAATTATGCTATTTGTTGATTTTATTATCCTACCATGTGTCAAATTTATTTTTCCAAAATTATGGTAGCTTATTGATGATGATTTGTTATAGCCTTTTCTTAGAGAAATTTGTTCACAAGAAGAAAATTTGTCTAGTCATTATGAATACCTCCATTGTTATGAACCAACTCAAGAAAAGATAGAAAAGATAGATCAACGCCTTAGAATTCAGCCTCTTCGAGGGGGCAACCTCCTTTACATTACATAAATGAACAATTCTTGGATGATTCAAATGACAAAACCTCCTTTCTATATATAGGAGTCTAAGGAGTCACAATATAACCCAGCCGACCTAACAATAATAATATAAAGCCACAAAAATAACAATAGAGGGATTCTATGGGGCACAATAATAACAATATGGGCATAATAGGGGCACAACAATATTAATAAGGGGTACAACTACAATAGTAATGGGGTAATCACTAGTATTATAGGGACCCAACAGCCTCAACGTGAAATAACAATGCTATGTAGACATAATTGATTTTGTATTGGCATCATTAGCATTTGGCACATTGGTTGAAGAGTACACAATTTTGATTCAGTGTGCAGTGTTGAGCCCTAAAACTACATCTCTTCTACACACTTTCCTAGACCTTTTTCCCCTCACCAGTGCCTCATAAGCTATCAAAGATCATTACATATTGATTCTAAAAGTGCATTTAAGTGGTTTTCTAACTATATTTTTGTGCTTGCTATTTAACTTAGATTTTGCTCATCAGCTGCGAAATGTAGCCACTTTCCGCAGCTGACTCGAGATTCCGCAACTGTTTTTGTTGATCTCTAGGTTATAGTTGTCAGCAAGCAAAACGAGGCATGTGGATAGTTCAGGAATGATCTGCACATGGACGAGGTCCTATTGGTTCAACCAAATTTGTAAAGGAAAGCCTTGGTCAAACGATGGTCAAACGAGAAGTTCTACAGCAAACAGGTCTCTGTTTTCAACACATGAAGGGTCTGAGACCGTTCCTAAATCCATGGATTCATTTTGACAGCTGTAGACTACTTCCACAACGCAAATCCAACATCCACCTCCTGGTAGATTGAATGATCATGGAAACCCATAGCTAAGCTCATGGGTGTTGTCTTCTTACGTGTCCTATGCTGAAGATGTTTCATAGGGAAAACAATTATGTAATTTCCTTTATAAATAATGCATTTGCAAACGCATGTAGGTAGTTTTTTTATGTAGTCTTGTTGTTAGTTTACGTACTGTTGCCGTGACATTGGTCCTGCTGTTGTAACGAGAGGATCCTTCCTCTGTTTTGCAATATAACAAGACTCTGTTTTATATGACTGTGTGAGCATAATTTCGGACTCACAGCGTGTTAACCAAGGTCGTGCAGCGGGCCCATGCTGGCTGAGGTTTTGTTCTTTATTTCTGTAAAGTTTTTATGTGTTGTTGTCTTATTTCCATTGTAGATATTTCATAGTTTGTTCACCTGTGTATATTTCATATTTTAGTTATGGTGTTAATGTTTCATTCCTGTACATGATTTTCCAAGCATTGTATATTTTTGCTAACACTGATCAGTGTGTTTCAGGATAGGCTATGCTCGAGCGTTTTCATCCAATTTTTGCAATAAATAGTGACATAAGATTGGCCTCTCTGCTGACTTTGTTTTTTTTAGCTTTTCAATTTCAGTTCTGCTTTGATTTCAGTCTTATTCATTTGCTGTTGTTAGTTAGTTTAGACATCAAATTATTCATGTCATTTAACGTTATCTCCAGAGCCATGGCTTAACCCCGAAAAGCTACTTGGCGAGCTATCGGATTATGAGTGAGGTGATTTTATTTTATTTTCATTTCTGCAATTAGATATCAGGTTCTTCATGACATTTGACGTTATCTCCAGAGCCATGGCTTAACCCCGAAAAGCTACTTGGCGAGCTATCGGATTATGAGTGAAGTGATTTGATTTCACTTTTTTTTTTTTTTTTTTTTTTTTTTTTTTTTTTTTTAATCAGGTTCTTCATGTTATTGACGTTATCTCCAGAGCCATGGCTTAACCCCGAACTATAAGTGAAGTGACTTGATTTTATTTTCATTTGCAAGTAGGTAATTTAGATATCAATTCCTCATGTTATTGACATTATCTCCTGAGCCATGGCTTAACCTCGAAAAGCTACTTGGTGAGCTATCAGACTATAATTGAAGTGAATTGATTTTACTTTCATTATTCTGCAATTTTTGGTTTGTTTGAGTGCAATAGCTTAACTTTTATTTCTGTATTTAGACGAGCAGCAGAGACAGTGATTTCATGATCAGTAGTTCATCATTTGTTTGATTTGAATAACTGCACATTTACATTCTTGTTCAAGTACTAATTTCATCACTAGTATGTTTTGAGATCCTTTGAAGTGTTAAGCTCTGGAAGTTATCATAAAGGACATAATTGCCTTAAATGTATATCCATACTTGCCTTCTAAAGTATTCTTAAAACTTAGAAATAGGATTTCCATTCGCATTAGGAGACAAACAAAGACAAAATCCCCAAAACAAACTAAAAATTGAAAACAATAAAAAGTAAGAAAGAGGTTGTCTTGCACATATAGTGCACCACACTTCATCAGTTTACGACTCCCAAATTGATAATTAATGTAGCAATTTAGGACATACTAAATTGACTAAACATGCAATGATCTCACTATGGATGGATAGAACTTATATGACGTATGCATTGGCATCTCGGGATATAAATCATGATCATAAGGATGACTTGATGAAGTTTGGCTTGATATTATAAATAACAATTGTTGACAGGTCAAATGGATAAGGTTGTAACTTGGTACTTAGATGTGAGTTCTACTTGGGAACTTGGATTAAAGGTTTAATGGTGATACTGGTAGGAACTTTCATAGCTTTGATATTTGTTCTAGATTGACAAGTAGACTTGGTTGATTTGATTGCACAATATTTATTTGTTTAAGGCTAGGCATATTGGTTTGGTCAAGTATTATGTTTGCAGAAAGCATTGTATGAAGCAAGCTCCCCGAGCATGGGATGTCTGCATTGACAGTTACCTAGTAAAGCCTGGAAGATGTGTTGATCCAAACCTCTACCTCAAAGTGGTCCAAGGTATGCCTTTGATGTTGGTTTTATATGTTGACGATTTATTCTTAACAGGTAACGAACCTCTAATGATCAAAGGAAGAGGGAGATGGCCTCTGATGTTTGAAACGAAGAACTTGGCATGATGAAGTTTGGAAAAGGGAATCATATCATGAAGTTATTAAAGAAATTTTGGAAAGTGGGAATGCAAATCCTTGGACAGTCTGATTGAATTGAATTTCAAGAAGTTATGCAAAGATATTACTAGACCTCACTTGGCAACCAACAGTTGATTGAAGCATTGATGTTCCTTGTAACATCCACCTAGATATATGTTTTGTAGAGAACAACTTAAGTCAATTCATGATTGAGCCACTTCATACACATTGGGTTGCTGCCAAGCACCCTTCGAGATATTTACATGGGACGATCAATCTTGGTCTGAGATATACTATAGGAGATGTACAACAACATGGATGCACAGATGATGACAAAAATAGCACATTTGGCTATTGTTTTAGCTTGCAATCTACCATGACATTTTGATGAGATGGAAATAAAAGTCTGTAGCTTTAAGAATGACTGAGGTTGAGTACATTGTTACTAGCATGGCTAGTTGTGCGAAATTTTGGTTGAAGAAACTCTTTGGAAAGTTGTTTTGAATAGGTTTTGGATGTGACAGTGATACATTGCGATAATAAAGAGTGGGATCTGATTGCCAAAGAATCTCGTATATAGCTAAGACTGAGATATCTTCATATATTGAGACAGTGTTGTTGTACGAGACAAGCTTAGGCTTGTGTTTGATACCTCCATGAGAGGGAGGATGAATAAGGTATCCTTTTATGTCATGTATTTTTTCTAACATAATATTTGCTTTTTATGTCCTACATGAACAAGAAAACAGAGGAATGGTGCTCTTGGTATGTTTGAGGTAACTCTTCAGCGAGTTGGTTAAGTTGGTACTGGAAGTGAGCATGTTGATATGTTTCTAATCTATAGAGAGCAACATGGATTAATGGATGTGACCCTCCAGAGTAAGGGTCTGGGCTAATCGAGGACATAGAGCCGAGTCTTCCCCCTTGCCTGAGCTCCCAGGGTGTGGAATTGAGATGGAGGTTTCCTGGAGTTAAGGGATCTCTGGACAATAGGGTATTACCCCTATCTGTTACCCCTACATGTCATTTTGTCGCATTAGGCAAATGATCATCAAATTCGATCTCTCCCCATCCATCCAAGTGTCATGAATCGCTCCTTTGCAAGTCAACAACTTGTATACCTTAAAGAAAGTGTAAATTTTGGGAAACATAGTCCATAAACCCACTTTTAGTCTCTTGCGTAGTTTCCTAGTCAGTTTCTACGCATACACAGTTATTGACATTGATCCTTACGTAGATGTGTGCTCTGTCTGCCACTAAAAAGTGCGCACGTGACTCAATAAAAAGTAAAAATAAAAAGTGAGATCTAGAAGCATTGTTGGGCAAATCATTCCCAACAGAAAGCCTCAAACTCATGTTTATTTAAGCCTAACCTCATTTTTGATGGAGCTAATCCCCATTCTTCAAGGATCCCTCATCCATCTTTTAGTGGATCTCATCCTTGGACTAAGGATTTCAAATTACTTCCTTTTGGCCTATTAATCAAGCCATAGGTGGGGGAGTTGAGGGAGGCTGCTGAGAGTAAATTTATGTTGGAGAAATTAGGTTGGAGAGCTTATCATTCTTTGTGAGGATTGAGATCAATGGAAGGGGCTTCACAACATCAAAGCACAGGTTTTATAGCTCTTTTATGTTTATGAAATTAATACAAACAAGTGTTTCTTCTCACTACATTGTTTAATGGATTAATTGATGAATTTCATGGATGGTTTATGCTATTTCTATTTTTCCATTGGAATTATGTTTGTTACTAGTCTCTTTGATCACTAATTTGAATTATTGAATCATTTATGTTGAATTTGTCTCTGTTCCTTTGTTGTTTCCATGTGTGCAACTCTAGATTCAAGCATGGAGGAGTTGCAATGAAGCACAAAGGGGGTTCTTCATCAAGCATGTCATAATACGATATGAATCTCTTTTTCTCACCTTGTTAGCTTATGATTCAAGAAAAGATAGATTCAGAGAAGGAATTAGCTTGATTGTTTGCTTGTTACTAGGTTTTGTAAGAAACCTACAGAGATTGCTTATGTCTGCACTTGCGATTAGTCCTCATAACAAATTAGCGATCATACTAGGGAACTTCATGTTCTCTTCCATCTCCTTTTTTTTTTAATTGTAGAACATTTTTTATAGCTTTATCTGAGTCTTGACAAGTTAATGATATTTCAGATTTTGTGATTTGTTTGGATATTTTTTAATTTTTTCTTTAAGTTTCTCGACCTGCGCGGTTTCTGTTCAGAAACAAAGCGAATATTACCTTTAGAAAAAATGTGCATACACACTATATTATACTGTCTACTTGCGCATACTCTGAGAATTTTTGAAAAAATGGCTTTTACTCTCATAAGAGTCTGAATTTTTGTTTTTTAAGGTTTCAATACACTTGAATATGCCTCTAGTCAGTCTATGTGTGTTTGATCAGGTGTTGTGAAGGAGTTGCCTTGAGAATTTTTCATTTTCAAGGATTGAAAGGTAGGGTTTCTCAAGAATTAGTGTTTTTATGAGATGTGTTTCTTGTGTTGCATTGAAAACATAAGTCATTTTATTTCCATTACTAAAGTTTAATCAGAATTACACTTTAGCGTTAATTTCATAATATTCATTCAAGCATTTTCATTTTAAGGATTTCATTGGGTGTTTTTAATTTGATTTCCTTTGGTCATTTCTCAAAGGTTTGTCTCGGTTTCTTAACAATTTTTGCATGTTTTTTCTTTCATTTTTTGAAAAAAAAAATCCCCCTTAGTTGCCGAGGGGAGGGGGGGGGGGGGGGGGGGGCTAAATTGTGTATGAGTGTTAATCACCTTTGAGTGTCATTGTTTTTTATCTTTGGAATTTTCACCCGATTTCCTTTACTTACTCTTGATTGGTACTTTAGTTGTATTAGCAAAAGGAAATAGTCTTGTTGTTCTTTCGCTGATTTGGAATCATCTTGTGTTTATTTTAAAGAATTATCTTGCATAGATTTCATTTGCATGTTTAGAATTCTCATTTCATGAACAAAAATTGTGCATTGATTGCATTTGCATAGTGTTCACGGAAATTGTGCATAGATTACATTTGCCTAGTTTTCAAGCATATTGTGCATAGATTACATTGCATGGTTTGCAACTTATGGTACATTATGGAGTTAATATTTTAAAGAAGAACCTCTTTACTTACTCTAGCTAGAAGTAATTGAAATGAAGAGATTACAAATTTCATATCTGATGCATTAGAGTTTTGAGTCAAGTCATAATACCATCGATTTCACGTTCATTTACCCTTTGAATAAATAACAGCTTAATAACACAACGTTAATAAAATTCATCTAGAATCTTTATTATTTTTATGGCTCTTTCCACCTACAATAGATTAGGTTATAGGGCTTTGGAATAGGGAAGTGAGTAGACTTTCCAAAGCTGCAGACAAACATTAGAATCTTGCGATAGGGAGATAAATGCAGTTATTACAATTTTTCTTCGGGAAGCTCCCCTTACAAAGGAGTCAAGCATGAGATCATATCAGACCTCATGAAGTGATCATGCCCACTTCATTGGCTATGGTATAGTGATTTACACGTATTACAATGGTGTTGAAAGGTATTTGGGGTCACTTGAAAGTAAACCTCGAATTAACTATGTTGAGGAGTTTTCAAGGGGATTGAGCTTTGCTACTTTGCCCTTACGTGTACGTCTAATCTGCGATTGTTCCCCCAGGTTAAATTGTTGTAGTTGGTAACCTTAGAGACCATAATATTATGGATATTACCCGAGGTGACGGTAGAGGAAGGTCATGTTTTACCTAGAACATACGTTGACTAGACTCACTTGGACATTTTGGAGGGTAATCTTCACTCGAGATGGCATAAGTGAAGTTACTTTCACCAAAATGTTTCATTAACCATGTTGCCAATGTAACTTATTACAACCTCTCTATCATTATTCAATTTTCACTTTGATCTCTGTGACGTTGGATTTCATTACCAACTAGTGATTTTTCTGTGAAAAGTCAATTTGCATGGTTTGACTCTTTAGATTTACTAACGTGTGTTATATGTTTGTTTTTACTTTTTTTACAAGATCTTAGGTGTGGATTGTGAATATTATTTAATTTAATAATAAAAACTTATTTTTATTAAATATAATGGTTACCAATTGGGAAGGTACCAGCCAAGGAATCCCCATTAACGAGAATCATAGTCCTTTTCCCAATTTTGGAATTATTGGTCCTCCTTATATAGCCACATTGTCACTTCCCGAATTCACAGTTGGTTTACTTGTATGTTTGTTCTCAACTTCTTTAATTCCAAATACTCCAATTGTACCAGCTCAACCTAGTTTTCCACCTCAATCGAGTTCATCATCTCAACATCACCAACCTATTGTTGACCGTTTACCTTCTTCACCCAACATGTCCTCCTCCCTTTCTTCTTCTTCACTTGGTAAAAGCCTTGATGCTAGTAACCAGGTGAGTAAGAAGAAGAAGAAGCAAGATAAGAAAGAATTCAACCAACCAACCATGGTTGTAAGTATTGGTAATGTTGAGGAAACTTCCATAATGCTTCATAGGCCAAAATACCCTTGTCAGCTTTGTAAGGGTGACCACTTCCTTATCAATTGTCCTGGTATTCCTAAGGTCTTGGAAGTATGGTCAAATAATTCTTATCAACCAGTGATTCTCAGATCCTAGGGAAAGAGATTAAGGTTAGGTTTCCTTGTAGGTTATGCAAAGGGACTCATCATAGTCACCTTTTCCCTCACATGAGTGAAGCCTCAAAATTGTTGGAAAAACTTATTGTTTCATAGAAACAACTTCCAACTAATTACCATAAACTTTCTCCCCATCTACCGTCAGTTGACGAAGTGATTGATCTAAATCCTAGTATAGTCAATCCCACTCTTCCATTGGAGGGTGAAACATGTATCACTTAGATTGATGGATTATTTGTTGATCAAGTGGTCAAATCGATTCCATATTTAGTCGATCCCACTCTCCCTTTAGAGAGTGAACTTCATATCGCTCAAGTTCTTCATGTTACCTCATTCTTCTACACATGGAGGCATTTCATCGGTTGCTTTTGAATCCCATCCAAGTAATGAGGCTATTTCTTTTGATTGGAGTAGACTGACAGAACCTTGTCTTCCTTCTTCCACTCCTTTACAAATCATTGTGTTGATGGTGTTGGACCCATGAACATGTCATGGGATCTCCCTAGTAAGAAGTCCCAACTATACCTCAGATCGTTTGGAGTAGGAGCCCCAACAATGTGTAGTAAAGCAATGCCTTAACTGCGATAGCACGTAGAGGTAAGTGTGATATCTTTGTCAGAAACAAGTGTGTGACCTTGCAGCAAGTCAAGTGAGGTGCATGGGGGTTCTAACACACGAAGGGGGAAAGGAAGTGTGTCCCGTAGAAGCCTGTAATAGTACACAACCTTAAAGGAACACACGAGAAGAATGACATAACAAGCTGGAAAGAAGAATAATCCACAATCCAAAGTGATGGGTTAAACCAACAACACGTTTGCAACAAGATTCATACAATTGCGTATAAAATAGTTCATACACAAATGCGTAAGTTAAATAACATACATTGCCATAGCAACTAGCATAGTCCAACTATAATAATAACATATGCATGAAAATGTTTTGGATTTGTTATATATATTTAGTGAAAGTTCCATCCACCATACACCATTGGCAGCCACTAGCCCCAATAGTGGAACATTACAGTCAACACCACCTGCTCCTCCAAAGATATGTACTCGCTCTATGCTGTGGAGAAGCCAAATCTCATCGCAATACTCTCCAAGCCTTCTCTAAGCAATGTCTAGCCAAAATTTTGGCTCTCAAAAGCCTCTAGATATAGAAAAGGGTGGGGTGACCCTTGACATTCCCCTTTGACTCTTGGACTACCCTCATGACTCTTCACATTATATAGTGATTGTTCACATTCCACTGATGACATTTGGAATTTCACTTACAAATGTTTACAATAGTACAATTTCCACATATAGCCATATGGGACAAAAATAGTCTTGAGTCAGCTTGACAAGACAAACAACATCACTCAGGGCCTTAGGCAAAGACCAACTCAGTAACCTCCTTGCGATGGTCTTCAATGATGAACTAGTACCAATCTTAGTATTGCGCTATTATGTCCCCGTATTGTTTAGTGACATCTTTGTCGAAGCAGACTCTTGCCCCCATGGCTTCCGAGTATATGGTTCTGAAGACTCTGTCAAACTCATCTTGAAGCATGTGCAACATTTTCCTTAGTGTGGCTAAACCATAGATATACTTCTACATGTTCTTTTTATTGAGCTGCAAGTCATCACTGGTGCCTTCGTGCATCAATTGCTCTATGTACTTGTCGACGTCCATCATGACTTGGTTCTTCCTCATGGCCCAGGTGAGGGTTCCGATGGAAAGGATCTTGTGCATTTGCACTATGACATCCAGACTCCTGAACAACCGTGTAAAGAAGCCTCAATGCTAGTGATGAGTGGAGGGAGCTTCTCATAGTTCCGGATCAACATTTGAATCTGTGCTTTGTCTAGCTCGACCTTTGGCTTCATCCTTTTGTGCAAGTAAAGTGGGGTTCCCTTGTACCTCATTATCCATTCTTACATGTGCGCAATAGCAGTGTGAATGTCTTTGAGAGTTTGGGTTGTCTGCGCGCACTGTTGCTGAAATCTATATAAATGGACAACTGCTTTGTGCATAGTGACAAATCTGTTGTACATTGTCTGCATGATGACCTCCAAAGTTGATATCTCTGCCACTATTTCTTTCTTCATCTCTGTCATGGTAGATCTTACGGACTGTTATGTTCTCTGCGTGGCCTCTTGTAATTCCTTCCCCATTTGATCATTCTATGCTATCAATAAATTGACTGTCAAACTCGTGGCTTCTGCATAAACCTTAGAAGCCTCAGACATGGCAACTGGATGTCTTCTAACATCTGGTACAATCACCCTTTCTTCTATGTGCGCAAGTGATGTGTGATCATCCGGGAGATTCTTTCTTCATGCCTATACAATCCTCTGTTATGACTCGTCAAATGCCAAATTGTACACATCTGTCTCCAAATCATCATTAAGGAGAACAACTCCTTCTTGCTTGCTCAAGACTGGTTGTGATTCTGGAGGTGGCGGAGACTGTGGTGCGACCTCGGATTCCCTCAACATGAGATCGATGTCTTAGTATTGTAGCTCTTGTTCCGTCTCCATGTTTGTTGCTTTAACCAACTGCTAAACCTGCTAAGCGTGTTCCCGAACCTGCACCTGCTCACCCTCTTCTTCACCTGTTGGTTGCTTTGCTACTTCAACCTATATCTGCGTAGTTTTCTTTGTCAGTGTTCCTTGTCCTTCTTCTTGTTCACGTTTTTTCCTTTCTTCCCTTTCTCTCCTCTTGAACTCTCGTTCTGCTTTCAGCTTCTTCTTTGTCTCCTGAAATTTCCTCTCTGTATCTTCTAACCTTTGCTTCTCTCTATTCTTTCGCTCCACTCTCTTTTCGCGTTGTCGCCTCTTCACCTCTCTTGAAAGTTACTTTCTCAATGACATCTGCTTTGAACTTGTAGCTTTGTTCAGCCTTTGCGCTCTCAGCAATCTTCCTCTTGCCTTTGTCTTGCGTGGGTTTTCTTATGTTGTTGTTGTTGTTGCTTCCTGTGGTGTTGATGCCTACAGTGTTGCTTTCCATTATACAACTATGTTGACCAATTCATTGAGCCTAGGGGAGTTATATAAATACCTCCAAGGATCTTCCTCTGGCCAATGACATGCCCCATGGATCCATGGGTAGTACACCTTTACATAGTGGTTCTTGCATATGCAGTGGGGATCATACGGATTGAATTTCTTGGTGCCGAAACCAAACTTATTCAAGTCCTCGGCCTTAGCATCCACATATTTCAAGGTATGAAAATCGTACAACCCAATCTGCAAAGGAAGAGTAGGCCATGGTGCCTTCTTCCTCCTATGCAGTCCTGTTGATAACCCTGTGGAGATGTGGTATGCAACCTCTTGCATGACTAGCTTGTCCGTGGAAAACCTCGATAACTCATACAAAGGCTTCTCCATGCCAAACATCCTGATGAAGGTGCCACCAGGTGAGGCATACCAATTTGCAATGTTAAGAAATGCTTGCATCGCTTCTTAGGACATGCAAGGTGGATCCTGTTTAAATATCATCCTGTAAAGAGGGGCGATGAAGTGGTTAGACAACCTCGCCATGACTCCTCAGTAGCTGCATTTAGAGAGTAACTTGCAATAAAAGTTCATAGCATCCTCTGATGGTGTCCATGTCCAACCCATGCGAGGGAACTGTTGTTGGGCATAGATTGCATCAACTAGGTATGCATACATAAATAATATTGGTTGTCCATCCTTAGGTGGATTTTAGGCATTAGACACATGCACTTTCAACTAAAGAGCCAACATGTCTGACTGGTTGAAAAGCCTTCCTTCATTTTCCAACTGATCTAATGTAACAACCCAACTTTGTGGGAAGGTATCCATGCTCTCTTGACCATATAAGCGACATGCCAAGATGACTAGGAGTTGGTAAGTCTTCCTAAGTGACTTCGTCTTGTAGAATTGGTTGGGTGTCATCCTAAACTTCGATGGCTCTTTTACCCAATGCTTCATGATATCTCTAGTGTTTACATTGTTGTTTGGAGTGAAGAACAATGCATCCATGTAGTTCACCGACTGCGGAAATTGATACATCTGATGATAATTTTCCGTCCCAAAGGTGGCAAGCTGTGTCCCACTAGTATTTCTCAATGTCATTGTCTTGGGATCGGTATATGAGACAACCCAGTGAATTATATCCACGCACGGGAAGGCGAGGTACCTGCATGCAACCCTGTACAAGCCTGACTTGTGAATGTTGACATAGACTTGTCGATCTTCTAAATCTTCCTTTAAATTGCCAGCAAATATGTCATTTATTTCTTGCCACGTGATCTTCATGTCCTTCTCTACGAACAACTACGTGTTTGCATAGATGGGCAAGTTCATTGACACCTGTTCAACCACGTTTCCAATGCTTCTCTCTACAGTGTCCTTTGATCCAACTCTCTTGGAAACCATGATGCCTATACTATTGAGAGACTTCTCAACAATTGATGTACCTAGAGATAGAGCGAACACTCACAGCAAGAAAATGTCCGTTTAAAAACACAAATCACTTCAAGGATCGATCATGCAACAAATTGGGTGACTATTGGGCAAGATTGCACAATAGTGACTCTAAGGGGCTGGGGGACTATCAGCTGGATCAACACATTACGTAGTCCCAACTGCTATTTAGATGTGTTGTTGACTAGAATTAGTAGAGCATTGTCCAATGAGGCTAGTTGTGGACTAGAACTGTGCAATGCGTAGTTCAGTCTAGCTTGATTGTTGGTTGCGACTGCGCATTGCGCAATCCCCCAGTGGGCAAGACTGGGCACTTTCTCCCAGAACTGCGGATAACACAACTGGAGGCTAGTGATAGACAAATTTTGTGTAATTCCTGACCCAAGGAAGAGCCTTGAGATCCACGAACGTGCAGTGCATGTCGGACAAAGCGAGATCTGAGCCAAGGCAACCCAAATCTGCCTAAGGGCAACTTGAAAACAAGTAGACCTGAATGCATGAGCGAAGGATGGTGCAGTTAGGAGTGAATGATAATGCATGCAATCAAAACCAATGCAGGAATCAATCAAATGGACGAACAACAAAACTAGTGGGGAGGGTCTTCGCAACGATGACCGTTTGTGCAAAAGCAATGTTATGCATGTGACGCTTAAGAAAGACAACAAAAAACTTGAAACAACACTTCTAAAATTTAAAACAAACTAAAACGCTAACGATCATTCAATGAAACATGCAAAACTACACTCACATGAGCCAAGGAAATAAGTGACAAAAAAAAAAAAAAAACAGCAAAAGACTTGAAAAGCAAAACTTACCCAGAAAAGTTGTGTCGAAGGTTCCTAGATGCCTCGAGAATGCTAGAGCTCCAAGATCGAATGTGTAGAATGAGCTCTAGGGCATCCATTAAATAGATTTGGTAGATTCAGGGTTTATGATGTGCATGCCAAAAATCTAGGAAAAAGTGACAAGTGGCAGGAAGTTTCTAAAAATGACTTGAGTGTAACTCCCAGTGCTAATAATAGTCCCTATTTTTAAGGATGATTTTTTTTTTTGTCTTTTTTTTTTTTTTTTTAGGGAAAGGTTGCCTTGCATGCATGGAGAAATTGCGCATTTCTGTCAGGAACCAAGCAACTTTCCAGCACATTCATCAAATAACAGCTAACGGAATGCTTCTGCGCAATTCCTAGGTTGAGTGGCTCTAGCTGCCTCTCATGCTCTGCGCAATTTTCCAGCTAAAGAAAAGTTGTTAGCTGGGTCTGCGCAATTTTTGAGCGGAAGCTCACTGCCAAGATGATTTGCACGATTCTGGAGAGAAAGGTTGACTATGAGGCTGCTCTGCATAATTCTAGAGAGTAAGGCAGGCTGCCAGGTTGCTTCATGTAATTCTTGAGAGCAAGGCATGCTGCCCTCTAGGACTGCACAATTTTCCAAGACAACGTAAGAACCGAATGTAAACCAAGTCATGGGGTCAGCTTGTGGTTAGTCAACAAAGCAAGTAAGTGAACACAAGCTGGCAAGTGAAGGATAAACTTGAATGAAGACAAGTACCTGAGCAATGCAAGACAAGTTGCTAAGATTTTGAGGAGGGAGGCTCCAAAGCAAAGTGAAGGAAATTTTTTTGAGGGTGGTTGTAGCGGTTACAACATTGGCGACACAATGGTAGAACTCCAACTCTATGTATGGACCTTGTTTCATGTAAAGTGAGTCTAACTCCTTTGGAAGTATTGTTAGATTCTTTGATCGTCATGGCTTCCTCACTAGATTGGGTTAAAGATATAGTCCCTGACATTCTCTTGATCGGCTAGCACACATACCAAGCCAAGTTAACTAAGTTGTTTCAATTGGGGAAGAGGGGTATATTGATGCATAAGTAATATAATTGTTAGAGTTTTAGTTTCATCTCTGGTGTTGCTCTACTACCAGTAGGCATGGACAATACCCCCGTGGAGTCACACATGAACACAAGCATCACTCCGCTTCTAGCTAGCCTTATACCCCGACGCATGAACACAAATATCGCTCTGCTTTCAGTGAGCCTTGTAAACAGACGGAGTTACTTGCTTCACCTCTCTACGCTGGAAGCCTTTCTCTTCTTTTGCCTTTATTTTATTTTTCATTTTTCATTTTTTTCATTTTTAGAGAACTGTGCATAGAAACTTATTTATTTTCATGAGGCGGAAGAGGGATCCCGACTTATTGATAGCATAAGGGGTTGTCCATTTAGAGAAGTATGTTATATATACCTTTGACATACTTGTTAAGGTTTACCCCTTATCTTACTCTACTTGACTCACTCTGAACAGAATGTATTTTCCATCAGGGTATCATCGACTAAAGACAACAAACTCTTCATAAAGAGAGAGGATTACATATAACCAATTGTTGATAGTTGTACATGTCCTCTTGTACTTCACCTTGCTTGTCTCAAGAGCCAAACATGGTTTCATGTGAAGCTAAACCTACGGGTGCATAAAAAGCAAACAAAACAAACAAGCAAAGGACAAAAGTAAACGAAAGAAAAACAAGTAAGCAAAGAAAAACATGAAAGCAAGCAAATAAGAAAGAAAAGCAAACACTACTCCTACTCCTAAACTAAATAGTGCATGAGCCTACTCATGTGAAGTGATATTTCTAATGTAGCTACTGATGCATTGGTTGGCCCATGTTGGTGAAGGCATGGATGACAAGAAAGATATACAAGTAAACCAACACACAAGAAAGATAAGACAATGAAAACCAACACGCTCGAAGTTTAAAAGCGTCCATAGAAAATAAAAGAGTAAACATGCAAGACAAACATTCTATGGACCTACCATGATGTTACAACACACTGTGTGTAAACGATGAGCATGTACACTCTTTTGACCATGATAAACAAGAAAACATGAAAAGGAAGATAACTTTCCCTTAGCAAGAGTGCTCGTTGTGTATGATTCCTCCAATGCATGAGCAATAGGATCATGTGATTCGGGTGGAGGATGTGAAATCTGTGGATTATATTGATCTTCAATGCAAACAAGAGAGTGATGAGGAGCATGGGGTGTTTCAATAGATTTCTGATCGGAAGTGGAACTAACCTCAAGACAGCGAGGACCTGACATAACTATTAGCTTGGGCTGAAGTGCCTCGACATCTTTAGGGGTTTCAACTTCATCATTAGGTAGATCATCACATACTGGTGGTTTAGAAAGATAAAAAATGGATGAATTAATGTCATGATCAAATGGAGTAAAGAGATCACGACAGCCATGACCAGAAAATTTGAGATGTTCATCAGCATCCTCATGATCTGAAGAATCATATAGAGGGGTTGATGAGAAACAAAAATGTTCACCCTCTGAGTTTTCAGAAAGAAAAGATGACAAATTGGGTAGATTCAGAAAGAAAGATGTGTCCTCTCCACAATGCAATGAAAAATTGACACCGGTGTGTTCTTTCAATGATCGGAAGTAAAAACATCTGGGGATAGATTTTCACAAGACAAATCAGAAATGGAAGAATCACAAAAGATGCCAGGAAACAACGGATGAGGTGTGGATGGAAGGAGGTCATTCTTCACAGTAGTTTCTTCTTCAGATTCCCACACATACTCATCATAAATGACAGCGCAGGTTGGCTTCTCAACACCAACTCTATCAACAACTTGATCCTCGTGAACAACAAATGTGGAGTTTGGAATGAGAGAACACAACATAGTACAATCTAGAGGATCAACAGAACGAGAGGACGGAAGTTGAGAGAACAAGTTCATGTGACAACCAATAGGATTGAAAGCCAAATCTGCGCAAATATCTAGAGCAGGTGGGCTTGGAGGATGTGACCGTTCAAACGATGGGTTCACAAATTCTCCCACCTCACACTACGGAGCTAGAGTTGTATGATGAGAAGAAAATGGAGGGTCACTTGAGACAACAACCTTGTCCATATTGAGTTTTGCAGATCTAACACCGAGATATGCTAGGAGGGGTTCGAATGATTCTAACACATGAGGATTTTCAAATATGTGAAGAAGATACTGAAATCTTTCATTGAGAAATTTCCAACCAATTTCATCTTCTGGGATTTGAAAAGCGATATTTTGGAAGTGCTCCCAAAATTTCAAAAGCGATTCATCACGTGCTTTTCGTAATTCCAGATTTTTTTTTATTAAGTGCTTTATGATCATAATGATAGAAAGCACAGGCCAACTCACTAATCATCTGATCGTAAGAGTGAATGGAGGTTGTGGGCAATGTGACACACCATTACAGTGCGTGCCCTCTGAGCGTGAATGCGATCAACAAGCAGGCAATGTCGTCCTTGAGGACTTCATTCCTTTCACGGAAACCCATGAAGGAAACTCCATGACTAAGAAAAGTTGCTCTGCCTTCACCATCATATGTGTTACGTGACAAGTCATCAAAGATATCCTCAGATACTTCAAAATCACATTCATGAGATAGACACGTCTGAGGTCTAATTGAAAATGTAAGACATGAAAGATGTGTAGAGATTCAAAATAGACTTTGAGGACTGAACTTCTCATCTGGCCCTCCTTTTAGCACCAGAAATGTTGAGGGTGTTGGACTTGCCAACATGTGAGGGGATCTCCCCGGTAAGAAGTTCCAACTTGACCTTAGACTATTTGGTGTAGGAGTCCAAGTAGTGGGTAGTAAAGGAATTCCTTGACTGCAATAACACACATAGGTAAGTGCGATATCCTTTTTTGGAAGCAAGTGTTTGACCTTGTAGCGAGTAAAGTGAGATGCATGGGAGTTCTAACACACGAAGGGGAAAATGAAGTGTGTCCCATAGAAGCCTGTAATAGTACGCAACCTTAAAGGAAGACATGGGCGGAATGACATCATAAGATGGAAAGCAGAATAGTCCACAATCCAAAGTGACAGTTAAACCAACAACATGTTTGCAACAAGATTCATACAATTACATACAAAATAGTTCATACACAAATGCGTAATTTAAATAACATACATTGCTAGAGCAACCAGAATAGTCCAACTACAATAACAACATATGCATGAAAATGTGTTGGCTCTGTTATATATATTAAGTGAAATTTCCATCCATACATACACCATTGATAACCACTAGCTTGAATAGTGGAACATTACAGTCAACATTGCCTGCTCCTCCAAAGAGATGTACTCGCTCTACAATGTGGAGAAACCAAGGCTCGCACAATACTCTTCAAGCCTTCTCTAAGTAATGCCTAGCCAAAAGCCTCTACTATGAGTTATGAGGTTCTATATATAGCAAAGGACGGGGTGAACCCTTGACATTCCCCTTTGACACTTGGACTACCCTCATGACTCTTCACATTACATAGTGACTATTCGCATTCTATTAATGACACTTGGAATTTCACTTACAATATGTTTACAGTAATACAATTTCCACATATACCCATGTGGGAAAAAAATAGGATTGAGTCATCCTAACAAGAAAAACAACATCACTTGGGGTCTTGGGGAAAGACCAACTCAGTAACCTCCTCACAATGGTCTTCGGTGACGAATAATACCAAACTTGGTACTGCGCTATTGTGTCCCCATACTGTTTGGTGACATCTTTGTTGAAGCTGACTCTTGCCTGCATGGCTTCTGGGTATATGGTTCTGAAGCCTCTATCTAGCTCATCTTGAACCATGTGCAACATTGTCCTTAGTGTGGTTGGACCACCGATATACTTATGCATGTTCTCTAAATTGAGCTCCAAGTCATCACTGGTGGCTTTGCACATCAACTACTCTATGTACTTGTCGAAATCCAACATGGCTTGGTTCTTCCTCATGGCCTGGGTGAGGGTTCCGATGGAAGGGATCTTGGGCATTTGCACTGTGACATCCAGACTCCTGAATAAACGTGCATAGGAAGCCTCAATGCTAGTGATAGCAGAGGGAGCTACTCATAATTTTGGATCAACATTTGAATCCTTTTTTTGTCCAGCTCAACTTTTGGCTTCATCCTCTTGTGCAAGTAAAGCGGAGCTCCTTTGTACCTCATTGTCCATTCTTGCATGTGCACAATAGCAATGTGAATGTGTTTGAGAGTTTGGGTTGTCTGCGCACACTACTGCTGAAAGTTGTATTGATGGACAACTGCTTTGTGCATGGTGACAAATCTGTTATACATTGTCTACATGCTGGCCTCCAAAGTTGATATCTCAACCACTATTGCTTTCTTCATCTCTATCATGGTGGATCTTGTGGATTTTTCTGTTCTCTGCTTGGCCTCTTGCAAGTCCTTCTCCATTCGATCATTCTCTACTATCAAGAACTTGATTGTGGAACTCGTGGTTTCTACATAAGCCTTGGAAGCCCCAGCCATGGAAATTGGATGTCTTCTAACATATGGTACAATCACCCTTTCTTCTATGTGCGCAGGTGATGTATGATCATCCGGGAGCTGCTTTCTTTATGCATGTACAATCCTCTGATGTGACTCGTCAAATGCTAGATTGTACACATCCGTCTCTGGATCATCATCAAGGAGAACAACTTCTCCTTGCTCACTTGGGACTGGTTGTGATTCTGGAGGTGGCAGAGACTGTGGCACGACCTCAAATTCCCTCAGCATAAGATCGATGTCTTGGTCCTGTAGCTCCTGTTCTGTCTCCATGTTTGTTGCCTAAACCAACTTCTCAACCTATTGAACAAGTTCCTGAACTTGCACCTGCTCACCCTCTTCTTCATCTATTGGGTGCTCTTCTACTTCAACATGTATCTGCGAAGTTTACTCTGTTAGTGCGCCTTGTCCTTCTTCCTGTTCCTGTTTTTTCCTTTCTTCCCTTTCTCTCCTCCTGAGCTCTTGTTATGCTTTCAACTTCTTCTCTATCTCTTGCAATCTCCTCTATGTATCTTCCAACCTTTGCTTCTCTCTCTTCTTCCACTCCACTCTCCTTTTGTGATGTCGCCTCTTCGCCTCTATCTCCATAGCTACTTTCTCAACAAGAGAATCTCCTTTGAACTTGTAGCTTTTATCAGCCTCTGTGCTCTCGACAATCTTCCCCTTGCCTTTGTCTTGCGCGGGTTTGCTGCTCACTGTTGGTGTTGTTGTTTCTTGTAGTGCTTCTTTCCATTCTACTACTATGTTGAATGGTTCATTGAGCCTAGAGGAGTTATAACAATACCTCCAAGGATCTTCCTCTGGCCAATGGCATGCCTTATGGATCTATGGGTAGTACACCTTCACATAGTGGTTCTTGCATATGCAGTGGGGATCATACAGATTGAAGCTCTTGGTGCCGAGCCCAAACTTCTTCAAGTCCTCGGCTTCGACGTCCACATCTTTCAAGGTATGAATCTTGTACAACCCAATCCGCAAAGGAAGAATATGTCATGATGCCTTCTTCCTCTTGTGCAGTCTTGATGATAACCTTATGGAGATGTGGTATGCAACCTCTTGCATGACAAGCTTTTCTATGGAAAATCTCGGTAGCTCATGCGAAGGCTTCTCCGCGCCAAACATCCTAATGAAGGTGCCACCGAGTGAGGCATACCAATATGAAATGTTAAGCAATGCCTGCATCGCTTCTTGGGACATGCAAGGTGGATCCTGTTCAAATATCATCCTGTACAACGAGGTGATGAAGTGGTCATACAACCTCACCATGACTCCTCGGTAGCTACACTTAGAGAGAAACTTGCAATAAATGTTCACAACATCCTCTAATGGTGTCCATATCCAACCCATGCTAGGGAACTGTTGTTGGGCACAGATTGCATCAAGCAAGTACGCAGACATAAAGAATCTTGCTTGTCCATCCTTAAGTGGATTCCAGGAATTAGACACATTCACTTTTAGGTGAAGAGCCAACAAGTCTATCCATTTGAAAGGCCTTCCTTCATTTTCCAATTGATCTAACATAACAACCCAACTCCGCGGGAAGGTCTCTGTGCTCTCTTAACCATACAAGTGACATGCAAAGATGACTAGGAGTTGGTAAGCCTTCCTGAGTGACTTCGTCTTGTAGACCTGGTTGGGCATCATCCTAAACTTCGATGACCCTTTTACCCAATGCTTCATGATATCTCTAGTGTTTAAATTATTGTTGGGAGTGAAGAACAATGCATCCATGTAGTTCACTGGTTGCAACAAGTGATATAGCTGATGATAATTTTCCGTCTTGAAGGTGGCAAGCTGTGTCCCACTGGTATTGTTCAATGTCATCATCTCGGGATTGATATGTGAGACAACTGAGTGAATGATATCCACGCACGGGAAGGCGGGGTACCTACATGCAACTTTGTACGAGCTTGACTTATGAAAGTTGACATAGACTTATCGATCTTCCAGATCTTCCTTGAAACCGCCTGTAAATATTTCCTTTATTTCTTGCCACGTGATCTTCATGTCCTTCTCTACAAACAATTGCGTGTTTGCATAGATGGGCAAGTTCATTGGCACTTGTTTAACCACGTCTCCAGTGCTTCTGTCTATAATGTCCTTTGATCTAGCTCTCTTGGAAACCATGATTCATATACTACTGAGAGACTTCTCAACAACTAATGTACCTGGAGATAAAGCGAACACTTATGGCAAGAAAATGTTAGTTTAAAAACACAAAGCACTTTAAGGATTGATCATGCAACAAACTAGGTAACTATTGGGAAATATTGTGCAGTAGTGACTCTCAGGGGCTGGGGGACTGTCAACTGGATCTGCACATTGCGCAGTCCCAACTGTTAATGAAATGTGTTGCTGACTGGAACTACGCAGAGCGTGGTCTAGTGAGGTTGGTTGTGGACTGGAATTGCGCAATGTGTAGTTTAGTCTAGCTTGATTGTTGGCTAGGACTACGCATTACATAATCCCAGTGGGAAAGACTGGGCACTGTCTCGTAGAAATGTGCAGAGCACAACTGGAGGCCGACGATAGGCAACTTCTGTGCAATTCTTGGAGCCAAGGCAGAGCCTTGAGATCCAGGAATGCGTAGTGCATGCTGGACAAAGCGAGATCTGAGCCAAGGTAACCCAAATCAGCCCAAGGGCAACTTGAAAAATAGTAGATCTGAATGCATGAGAGAAGGATGGTGCAAATAAGAGTGAATGATCATGGATGCAATCAAAACCAATGCAGGAATTAGTAAAATGGATGAACAATGAAGCTGGTGGGGAGAGTCGTCGCAACGACAATCGTTAGTGCAAAAACAATGTTATGCACACGACGCTTAAGAAAGACAATGCAAAAATTGAAACAACACTTCTACAATTTAAAACAAACTAAAATGTTAGTGGTCATTCAGTAACACATGCAAAAGAACACTCACACAAGCCAAGGAAATAAAAGCGAAAAAAAAAAGCATAAAAATACTTGAAAAGAAAAACTTACCCGAAAAAAGTTTTGCTGACTATGCCAAAGGTTCCTAGATGCCTCGGGAATGCCAGAGCTCCAAAATCGAATATGTAGAATGAGCTCTAAGGCATCCATTAAATTGATTTAGTATATTCAGGGTTTATAACGTGCATGCCAAAAATCTAGAAAAAATGACAAGTGGTGGGAAGTTCCTAGAAATGACTTGAGTGTAACTTCCAGTGCTAAAAATAGATCCCTATTTTTTAGGGATGTTTTTTTCTTTTTTCTTTTTATTTTTCGGGAAAGGTTATCATGCATGCATGGAGAAATTGTGCAGTTTTGGAGGGAACCAGGCAACTTGCCGGCACATGCATCAGACAACAACTGATGGAATGCTTCTGTACAATTCCTGGGTTGAGTGTCTCTTTCATGCTTTACACAATTTCCATGTTGAAGACAAGCTATCAGCTAGGCCTGTGCAATTTCTAAGCCAAAGCTCACTATTAGGATGCTCTGCACAATTTTGGAGAGCAAGGCTAAGTGCCAAGCTACTCTACACAATTTCGGAGAGCAAGGCAGGCTACCTGGCTACTCTGCACAATCCCTGAGAGCAAGGCAGGTTACCCTCTAGAACTGCGCAGTTTTCCAAGACAATGCAAGAACTAGATGTAAACCAAGTCACAGGGTCAGCTTGTGGTTAGTTAGCAAAGCATGTAAGCAAACACAAGCTGCAAAGTAAGAGATAAACTTGAAGGAAAACAAGTACTTGAGTAGTGCAGGAAAAGCTGCTAAGATTTTGAGGAGGGAGGCTCCAAAACAAAGCGAAGGAAAAATTTGGAAGGTGGTTGTAGCCACTACAACACATTGTGAAGGCTTATGGTAAGAATGTGCATCGCACAAATGTAGATGAAGGTGCTTTTGTCAGTATTTTACCCTCGACCACTTGGAAAGCTTTGGGTTCCCCTCAGCTTGTGCCTGTCACATAATATTTGTTAGCATTTAACATAATCGTTAGTGAATCTTTAGGGATCTTTCCTAATTTACCTATTACCTTGGAAGGTAAGAATGTTTGTATTGATCTTCTGGTACTCCAAGGCCCCTTGGATTTCAATTTTCTCCTTGGGTGAGACTATGTTTATGCCATGAAAGTTGTTGCATTGACACTCTTTTGCATGATATCCTTCCCTCACAATGGAAACATTGTGACGGTTGATCTGCTTTCATATGTGTATCTTGCTTCAACTACCAATCATTTGACACCCTTGAATGTTCCTTATATGAAAGTGGTACCTAACCCGCCACAGGTTAATTATGTGGCAACATGTCCCATGTTTTCAGTTATCGATGCAAGCAAGCCTGCCACTGTTTGCTTGACATATTTTGACTTAGATCTTGTAACTGATGTGGTCAAAACTTCAATGGGGGCATCTGAATGCAATTTACTTATCCCTATTGATCCCCTTGATATGTGTTCCTTGCAGAGAACTGTTCTTCCATCTGATGAAGACCTTTTGGAAGCCATGATCAGGTGGTGTCACTTGACATGTGTTTCTTCCATTTGGAAGCCATGAAACATACCCTATGAGGATGGTTCTTTCCCTGTGTCAACCTCATTAAAAATTGAAATAGGTTATATGAGGATGGTTCTTTTCTTGTGTCAAAATCGTTAAAAATGAAACAAGGTTCCATGAGCATAGTTCTTTTCCTGTGTCAATCTCGTTAAAAAATGAAACAAATCCTCCCCTAATTAACTCGAGTCTTTGACTAGATCTTCTAAATGTTAAGTCAAGTCTTTCATATGATCTCGTAAACAAGCCTTCATTACATCTACCTATTAGTAACTTGTAGTCTACTTAGGTGAATGAAATGAATTTTGGGGGTCATGTGCCCTTGTAGTCATTATGCTGGGGGCATGAAAACTTATTTCAAGCATAGTTTCCTCTCTATTTCAAGCTTGTGTAAAAATGAAACCCTTTCAAGAATAATTTTTCCTATGTTTCAAGCTTGTGCAAACATGAAACCTAATTCGAGTCCATTTCAGTTATTATTTTGAAGACTCATTAAACTCATGAAAATCCCGAGCTTCTTTTGCTATCTTTTCATGCTCGTTAAATGTAGATGAAAATGTTGAGTTCTTTATATATTTTCTTTCTTGTTAATTAAATTGAAAGTTGGTGATATTGAGTACATTTTATCACTTTTTCAAACTCATTAAAACTTGTGAAAAAGTGAAATCATGGATTTCTTTTTATGCCCTTTTCAGACTCCTTAAAAATGAAAATATCATCGAGTACTTGATTGTTCGAACTCGTAAAAGTAAATGAACAACCATCCATTTAGTATAAGTTTACCCCTTTTACGGACTGAACCAGACTATTTACAAAAAAGGTATATGTTGACTAATCATGGTCAATAGAGTTCTCTCCTGCATTATTTTATCCTTTTTCAGGCTTGAGAGACTAAATTTACGAAAAAGAACATGGTGGAGTTCAAGGAAAATTTTAAGAACCCCCCCTAAATTTGCATGTATAATAAATGGGCGAATCTCCATGGTATATAGGAAAAATGGAAGGCGATTTTATCAATAATATGATATGTATATATAATTTTTTGGCGAATCTCTCACCAGGCATGGCGAATATTTTACTCAATTATAAAATCTTGTGTTTATTGAATACACAAATGAAATCATTGCATTTCTTTAAAATATCTTTTGAAATCAAAATTACCGAAATTACATATCGATAATCTAGTGGGTGTAAGATAAAATTCACCCGTGCCATTCACAGAAAGCATGAGAAAAAACCTAATACTATATATAAAACCAAGAAAAATTCAAATTCATCACTTCTAGGGACCTCATAACCACCCTGCCAATACACAAGTATGTTCCTGTTTGCAATTAGAAAAATTAACCAAATTACAATCTGTTTACTCCAAGCCTATGTTGGAAAGTTATAGAAGGATGACTAGTGCAATCAATCCATTCCTTTTATCCCTGGATTTGTTTCAGGTTAAAACAGAAGTATACAAATATATTTATCTAATGTCTATGCTTTAACCATTCACCTTAAGATGTTTTTACAATATAACTTCCTAAGTCTATTTAATATCTTCATTATCATAAAAATAAACCTATATCCATCTTAACTCCACATCTACCACTCTTAGGGGGATGAAATCTATTTATCCCTATGAGCACTTGGTAGACCTAGAATTAAGATGGATCTAAGATGATAGAATTTCCCCTTTAAATAGTCTATGCTCACATGAATACCATTGTATTACCATGGGTTATCATAAACCTAGAGCTTAAAAATTACTCTTAGTAATTTATAAAAATTAATAAAATTAATAGTTGATT